>CM062807.1:731931403-732149863 GCA_031772625.1 Pinus tabuliformis
TAGCAGTTTGCCTTTATGGATCACCACGTGATGTATGATACAACTCCTAAATGCAGTCTAAGAATGATAAGCAAGCTTTTTCAATTCTTTCAACTTATGAAAACCTTAACTACTGAAGGAAAAGAAAGACATCATCTTTTCAAACAGATCATAGAGCACACACTGATGCACTTTTCCTAAATCGACATGCAAACTGTCAAAATGCACATGCACAATGCAAGTATTTCTTTTCTTCTCTCTTAATGTTGGTGATTTACAAAAAGAAAGCTGTTGTACGATTTCGAATTCAATTTCAAGCGAAAGCAAACAAGTGTCGTCCAATAATCAAAAGAACACCTTAAGATTCACTCGTTTCAACACAAGAAATACTGAAATTCGAACCATATAACGAAAGTAAATGCTCAAGCAGCTATGAACAGCAATAAACTAGCTCTTAGAATCACAACGACACTTTCTCACAGGTCTAGATCCAAGAGGTCATAGCAAGACTAGTTCACTTTCGCTATGGGAAACTGTGAATGACAGCAAGAAATACAATAAGAACAATCACGGTTTATTCACACAACTGAGGTGGAATGAAGGCAAAGAGAAGTGGTTTCAGCTGGGTATACAGGTTGACAACAGGCTGCAAAAACAATACTGAAAACTGGGCAACAGACAGTGGGGAATCTCAGCTGCACAAGGCAAAACTGGATCAGCGCAGGTGCTGCACTGTCAATCTGAGATGCAGCGCAGGTAGCCCCTTCGGGACCTGCGTTGCAGTGCAGGTAGCCTTTGTTGCAGCTGCACTGATGAGACAACTCTCGTCTCTCTCAGATTCCGGCTCACAGTTTGCTCAAAAATGAACGGTTTTTGGCCAAATCAGTTGCTATCAGTCAAGTATACTCTAGAGGATGATTAAAGGAAGATGAACACTATCACAAAGAGCTAAAAAGAGTCCTTGTGGATCAGCTCTCCAAATCATAAACACGCCCAGCACTGGGCTAGAGTAGTTGCCCTCTACTTTGCATTCGAAGGACTCGCATGCAGTTCGATTCGGTACTCTTTTGTTTAAGAAATGAATAGCAAGAAACACAAGCTACCAACAAGACACGATCCCCAGTGGAGTCGCCAGTCTGTTGTGGGGGAAAGTATCCAACTCGGAATGACCCTAACCCACTCTAAGGGTGACAGTTCCTTAGCAACAGCTGAAAACAAAGCTATCTAAAGTTTCTTCTTTATGACATGCAAGAGATAGAAGGAAGAGATCCACTTACCGATGTCTTGCGCAAATGGTCGATCCAATCTCCTTTGTTTGCCGCTTGCTCCCAGATCTAAGTCTTTTCACGGGCCCAGCTACACGAGATCCTGCAAACAAGACAAAGAAAGGAAACTACAAAAAGCATGCATTCATAACTGATTCAAGGATTAGCATAAATCAAAGACGCAAGTAAGACAATACACCATTGAAACACATGCGAATAGAAGAACCTCAAAAGCTTTATTAATATATGGAAGTAAGGTTCAGGCGGTGATACAACCATGAGAGGTCCAATCCAGCATCACCTTCTCGACGGAGAGAAATCTCTTCTTCACCTCCCTCAAGCAATCACCCAATGCTCACAACTGTAAACCAACAGCAATTCTTTGCACTAAATTCCGGCCTCTTGATCCCATGGGATGAGATCCTTATATAGAGTTTTGGAGTGAAGATAAGTCAGCTTGATGTGTGACTTGTTGTCCTCTTCAACTCCAGTTGTTCTTCAGTCCTTCACTCAGAGTTTCTGCCTTCCACTTGGATTTTTAGAAGCTCTCAACTCATCATTAGGTGAATCTTATGATCAAGTGTCTTTTTGGAAGCTTCCTGGACACTGGCACTTTGAGAAAAAGATTCCTCCACATGTCCAAGTACGCCCAACGCAGGTAGCCTTTGTTCTACCTGCTATGCAACGCAGGTAGCCTTTGTTGTACCTGCTATGCAGTGCAGATGCCTAGTGGAGCAGCTACAATGATCCAAAACTGACCTGTTTTTGAGTGTTTTTCAGTGGAGAACTGATTTGCAGTGCTGTGGTTTGCTGACCTTGTTCCTCTAAGGGTAAGAACAACATGTTTAGGGACTTTGGATCCCTTAGTTTATTGACATTTCATGCTCTATGCTGTAAGGCACAAAAATGTCTATAACATTTATTATATGGCTTTAATGGATGTTCTATATTTTTATTTATCTAGTTATATGATGGTTATAAGCATGGTTATATTACATATCTAAGTATGGCTCTTATCACATTTTAATTAATGAATGTTTGGTTAATGAATGCAAGAACTAAATGGCATTATGGCAGTGATTGTGAGAAGGAATTGGTACTTCTTGTTAAACCTTAGATAAGTTTTAAATCCTTATGTTCATATATGCATTCATGACCTGTAGGTTACATGTTTACCATGTGTTAGACGAAATTCCTGTCCTGGTTGGGAGGGGTCAGGACAATTCCTTGTTCAAATTTTTGGTTTAGAAGCTTTTTTTCTATGTTATTCATCATTTCTAAAAGTTTCATTGATTTTTGGGCATAGGCCTGAGTCCTAGCCCTAAAAAAGTGGCTTAGAATTTGGGGTCGCTGGCATATAACTGACTGGAAAATTCCACAATCATTGGGAATCGGGCTTATGGGAGTGACTGGAGGCTTATAGTCACTTGGAGGCCTTGTCAAGGGAGCCAATGAGTCTCTAGGCCAGTGAAAAAGAGAGTTAACTTAGGGGTTGGACACCTAGAGGGGTTGGGTAGCTCTCAGAGGTCCTGTAACACCTAAGGGAAGTCAGTAAGGTCTTAAGTTGCCAACTCCATTTCCTTTAGATCATATAGGAGGTTGAATCTTATCATAGTGATCCTCAACTCATGTTTACCCATGGTAAACTAGTGTAAGTGGGAAAATGTGGGAGGAGGCAGTTACAGTCAAACTCACTTAGGGTAGCCAACCATTTAGATTGCTTAGAATTCAGATTGGGTTGGTAAAACAAGTACCTCAACCCACTATGATCACTCATCAAAACAAACCTCTTGCCAAGGAGATAATGTCTCCACATCTTCTGTGGATGAATGATAGTTTCCAACTCAAGTCCACGAGTCACATAGTTATGCTCATGCATATTCAACTTCCTTGACTTATAGCATACCACATTCCCTTCCTACATCAGGAATCTACTAAGTCCTTCCTTGCAAGCATCTGTACAAACCACAAACTCCCTATCAAGATCTACAATATTCAAAAAATGGAGAATTTGTAAGTAAATGTTTCAACTACTCAAAACTAGTTGCACACTCCCTATTCCATTCAAAATTCTTCCCCTTCCTCTATAACAATGTAATAGGATAGCCAATCCTTGAGAAGTTCCTGATGAACCTCCTGCAATAACCTACTAGTCCCATGAATGATCTAACCTCATGAACATTTCTAGGGGTTGGCCAATCCATGATAGATTTAATATTTTCTGGGTCCACTGCTATCCCTTCCTTGGAAACAACATGTCCCAAGTAATGAATCTGAGACTAACAGAAACTGAACTTGTTGAGCTTTGCATAAACTGATGCTCTCTCAACAATCTCAACATTGTTTCCAAGTGTTTTTCATGCTCTTCCTCATTCTTAGAGAATATCAATATATCATCAATAAACACTATCACAAACTTTTCCAGGTAAGGATGCAACACATTATTCATAAAACACATGAAGGTGGTTGGAGCATTGATAAGACCAAAAGGAACCATCACAAACTCATAATGCCCATACCTTGTATGGAATGTAGTCTTGTAGATTCCTTATTATTTGATGCACACTTGATGATATCCTAATCTCAAATCAATCTTTGAAAACATTGCTGCTCCCTTCAACTGATCAAACAAATCATCAATCTATGACAATGGATACTTTTTCTAGATAGGCACCTTATTCAACTGTCGGTAATCAATGCACAATATGAGAGTATTGTCCTTATTCTTTAAAAACAATACTGGTGCACCCTAAGGCAACAAATCTGGCCTTATGTATCCTTTATCAAGAATTTCCATAAGCTACATCTTCAATTCCACCAACTCTGGAGTACTCATTCGGTACGGTGCCTTAGATGTTGGTGTTTTTCCCAGCATCAACTCAATAGAAAAGGTCACCTCTCTATGAGGAGGAAACTCTGAAATATCTCCTAGAAGCACATCCTGAAACTGCTACAAAACAAGATACCTCTTCAGAACTTCATCATCCTCAACATTCTTCCCTTTGTCACTGGAAATATGAACTGCAAACAATACACATCCTTCCTGCAACTTCGCCTTGCTTGAATAACTATAACTATTCTCACTAATATAGGCTTCTTCTTTCCCTACAAGATTCTCCTTTCCCCGTCATCATCTAAGAACTCAATATCCTCATCATAGTAGTCCACTTTAGTCCTATGAATGAACAACCATTCCATGCCCAAAATCATACTATATGATCCCAAAGGAAGTAAATTTAGATGTGCTTACATAGGCATACCATTTAGCTCAAATGCATAAGATCTCGCCCAATGATGAACTCTTCTCTTGGTCCTTGTAGCCAACTGCACCAACCAAGATTCTGCATGCACATATTTATTCAAGCAACATTATCCACTATGTCAGGACTGATATAACTATAATAATATACAGGGTCAATCAAAATAGAAACAACTTGATCATGAATCTTACCTTCCATCTCAATAATGGATTTCTGATGATAATCCTACCTGTTATCCACCACTGCATAAATTTGGGGAATACTCTTCCCAAAATATCCAACTGTTTGTGCCTCCTGAGCACTATAAATATGATGCCTTCCACAGTAGTGCGATGGTTGATCACTCTTGCAATGCTCTCCACCACATGTCCAACACCTCAAAGGCTTTTTGCCACTACCCTTATTCTGCTCCTCAGGCTAAGATCCATGTTCTCCTTCAACTGCATTGAACTTCTTGTACGACACTGCATTCTCCTTATCACCTAAATCATGAGGTATTCCTTACTTCTGAGCTCACTTTCCTTTAGCCTTCTCATTACCTTTCCAATATCGCTTAATCTTAAACTTGTGCTTAGACTTCTTATAACAATGCTTCACCTTCTTAATGGCTTCCTCTAATGACTGAGGCTCATCATATTATTGTAGAAAACAAACCCCCCTCCCCCCATTTTTCTTAGTACTTAATAAATAATGGGGACCCTTTGATTTTTCCTATGTTTCTTAGAAGTATTTTATGTTAATTAAATAATAGGGCAAAAGGTAAATTAGTTCCAAAATCAGTCTTTAAATTCTTTTCAATAGGAAACTTAAGTTATTTCTTTATTGGAACAAATGCCATCGGAGTTCCCTTATTGGATTTGTGTTACAAAAAATGTTATGATATTTATACCTCCAAAATACAAATGCATGATTTTCTTTAAAGAGTCATACCCCTAAATTGAGATTCCCAAAGTGACAGATTAAGCCTTTGTTTATCAGAGCTTGTTGATATCATAATTTTCTATTTTACAAAAGTTATGAGATGTTAACTCCCCAATGGACCCACTCCCTGAAGTTTTTCCTTTATACTTAAAGTTACGTATCAAGTTATTCTTTATTGGTACTTTATGTTATCGTAAATGATTTCCATAAGACTTACAAGAAACGGTTCCACCAAATATTATTATTATAATAAAACATTTATATATCAGAGCCTTTTCATGAAAACTTTATGAAATGTCACTACCTGAAATGTCACATCCCAATATTACTAAAGAAATAAACTTTCAAAGTAATATTCCCAATGTTATTAATTAAAGAAAATGTTATCGAGACTTTTCTAACAGAACCTTTTAAAAATATGTTATGATGTAACTTCTCTGAAATTTCACTTCACGAAGCTATTTCCTTTATATTTAAATTACTCTATATTGGGTTATTCCTCACATTTCATAACCGTTATTTTATAACACTTGAAAAAGAAACCTTCCAAAACTTCCCATATCTCATATATTTTATTCATCAGAACCTTTCCTTATTTCAGGACATTTCCTTATTGGAGTCTCTACATTTCAAAGTTTCCCAATTCAGACCTTTTAAGTTCGGAAAAGTATTTTTATTTCCCTCTGATATCCCTTCTCCGAAATTTGATGTAGCAATCTTCACGTGGCCCGTTGTCTTTTCACCTAAATGATTTAAATGTGATGTTGATTTGTCTTGAGTAAATAAAAGTTTTACATTTATTTCTCTTTGGTTTTCTCAATTCATTTCAAAAAGGGATTTTTTATGTTGATTTTCCATATTTCGTTATTTTGTGTTGCCACAAATAGTTTCTCTGCTAAACATTTGTGACTATTTTCTGCAGGTGAGCTATGATCTTCGGCACAATGAAGAAATGAAGAAAGGAAGCAAGGGTAAGAAAAAGACTGCCACAACAATCTATAGTCCCATTTGTTGAAGATATAGATGAAAATAATCCATGAGCAGGCTTATTCTCTGATACTATATGTACCAAGGTTGTTGGACTTTCATCTTGGGAGTCAATTTATCAGTATTTTGAAGATGAAGAACCTAAAGTCACAGAGAGAAAATTCACAGTTGAGGAAAAAACCCTTATTTAAGCGAATACTCCAAAATATTCAACCAATTATTTTCTTCATAAAATTGTAGCGAGACCAAGATTAATGCCCTATACAAATATGGCTTGTTGGGTTGTTGAAAACTTGGACATTTCTAAAAGGCATATACAAACATTGAAGGGAACAGTGATTGGTTCCTTCGCCAACAAATACTTGCAAAATATGTATAATATGTCGAAGCCACAATACGTGTATAATAAGAAGTACACCGAGGCATTTGTAAAGGAGCATGAGAACCCGTCAGAGCAAATTAGATAGTGTCGAAATGACCCTAACAAGCATAAGTTGAGGATGTTATAAACAAAGCCTGAGATCTCTCCTACTGTAACAACTCTGGTTAAAAATCCATGTAAAAACATATAATACCATGGTCATGGGACATGTATTCCAAGTTGAATATTGGGCAAGGCATCCTAGTGTGGGTGTTCATTGGTTTATTATCGCTAAGGAAATTGGCAAAGCCAATGGCAAAGGCTTTGGAAAGGAAAAATGACATTCTTGGCATTTTATTTATGACAATAATGGAAATTAGGAGAAAAGGAAGGTGAAAGGTCACAAGTTACATGTGAGGAGGGAAATGAAGGAAAATAATGGAAATTGAAGAAAATAGAGGCCTCATTGATAAAAAGGCTTCTGAGAATCAGTTGTTAGGCTTGGTCAATGTAAGATTTTGTTAGTTCAATTTTGGAGCTCTCATTCTTTTCTCTCTCTCATACTCTTGGACACTTCGAGTTTCCTTGGATCACTCTTGGAGGAGTGTGGCATACTTGAATTTTTGGAGCAAGAAGGCAAATGAAGGGTAGGAAAGAGCAAGAGAACATCAGGATCAACAACTACAATAGGTTTTTCTTGTAGGTGTTGAGTTGCATGTATGTTTTCCTCACTAGTTTTGGCATGCATGGTATATGCATGTGGTTTATTGGTCATGATTTGTCATTGGCATCAAGGATTACCTGGATAAACAGTGGATTTGCCTAGCCTTTCCATTTCCCTGATAGTCATGGTGTTGTTGGTTCATTTTTTATCCTAGTTGGTGCTCATGTTTCCTTTAGCTTGGTTTGAGTTACTTGTTCCTAAAAGCCTTGGTTGGACAAATGATCTGGAAGCCCTGTAACAGCTTGGGTTGAGTTACTAGTCCTAGAAGCCTTGGGTGAAAAATGTTGTGGAAGCCCTTGGTGGGTTGAGTTACTGATCTTGGAAGCCCTGGTTGGATAAATGCTCTAGAAGCCCGACGATAGCTGTGGGTTGAGTTACTAGTGGTGGAAGCCTTAGTTGGAATAAACACTCTCGAGCCCTGGAAGGCTTGGGTAGAGACCAATATGGTGATGGTTTGTGATGTTTGACCATGAGGTGGAATCACTGTTTGATGGGTTGAGGTGGTTTGGCCTTTGGAAGCCTTGGGTTGGTTTTGATGTATTGTTACATGAGATCCCACATTCATGCTTGGAATATGGCACGGGGGTGACTCGCTGAAAGAAATATTTGGTTTAGCCTAGTCTATGGTTGGTTGGTTCATGGAAGTCCCATACCTAGTAAGCCTATGCAATCATCAATAAGAGCTCTCTTTATCCTTAGTATGTTATGAGTATTATACTGGTTTATATGTGGATTATATGGTTGTTGTTTCATTGGTATTTATGTTGTTATTATGTTGGTTATGAACATGTATTATGACAATGGCTATGTATGGCTCTCATCATGTTTTTAATTGTAAATGATTGAACAATGTATCTATGGCCTCATGGGTGATAATGAAACTAATGTGATAAGGAAACAATGCCTCACAATGAATCTTAGATAAATATGAGACCCCTATGCTCAACTCTGCTATTAAGGCCTATAGATTTCATATTTGTGATATATTTGACGAAATGCCTATCATGGCTAGTAGGGGTCCAGTTTAGTCCTTGCTAATGTTTTTGCAAATGTATCTTCGTTCCGCTGTGAAAATTCATTTCTGAAGGTGTCATTGAGTTCTAGGTAGTGACCTGGGCTCTGACCCTGAAAAAGTGGCACAAATCCCGGAGTTGGGTTACAACACTGGAGAAAACAGTCCCCGAACGCTCACTTGGCTTTATTGTGGGAGTGTCTAGAGCCTCCTAGATGCACCCTGGTCCATATCAAGGGAGCGTCCAATGGTTTGATGTACTAAAACTTCAGTTGGTCTCAGGGGATGGTTTCCTGAGTGGTTGGTATGACTCCTGGGAGTTCCGATACTAATGTGGAAGGTCTGTGTGATGTGTTCTGCTGGTTCCACTTCCTTAACTAACACATAGGGAGTCGAATCATATCATAGTAACTTCTCGTCACACATTTACTCTGATTGGGCGGTTACTTAGGCAGATGTGGGAGGAGGGTGTTACAAAGTGGTATTAGAGTGGGTTGCGCTCTCTTTGGGTCACAACTGTTACTATAGAGTGGTATCAAAGCATGGCTCAACACTTCGATTAGATGGGAAGAATGTGTTTGTCATGCATGCATGTAGGTTGTATATGTGCTTGTTATGCATGCATGGTAGTGGTCATTGTTACAGTTGTGTTTCCATGTAGTGATGATGTTATTGTCGGGATGTGTTTCTCATGAATGCATGTCAGTTGTATATGCATTTGTTATGCATGACAGTGTCTATAGGTTGTTGTGCATGCATTGTTATGGTTATGGTTATGCATGCATAATATATTAGATATGCATTGTGAGGTCATTGTATGTAGTTATGTCATCATAATGTGGTTGTTATGTTATGATTCTAATGTGTTGAATGAGATAGAATAGGAGATGCAGACCATCAGAGTGAAGTTGCAACATTGGACCTCGAGGCAAGAGCATGTCATCATACAATTTTGGATGTTGGGCATGCATGTATGTAGGTTAAGGATTGTTATATAAATTATGGTTATGTGTATGCCTTTCATTCTATTGAGGTTATGATTACATACATGATAGATGCTAGTTGATTAGTGTAGGCATATGCACATGTGTCAGATAGTCATGAATGATAGTAATCTGTGGTTGTATGCATTGCTATTGTTGTTTTATGTTAGATAACTTGATGATTATGTTATATGTTGTTGATAAGTATGTTATATGTTAACTTGTTGTTGTTATATGATAGTTACCTTGATGATTAGGTTATATGTTGTTGATGAGAATGATATATGACTTGTTGTTATATGCTAGTAACTTGATGATTAGGGTTATTACATTAAGATCTTGATGTTATATGTATCATACTAATTTGGATTGGTCTATGCAAATTGTTAGGGTTATGACATTCAGGTATGAGTTAATATGTTGTGATATTATGTCATACTAATATAGACTGACTATGAAGATGCAATTATTATGTATGAATGATAATTGTTTATGAGTTTTTGATGTGAACATGTTATCTAGTGGCTATTATGGATATCATGACCTTATTTGTGGTTGAGTTGATATGTTGTGAAGTTATATCATTTAAATCTGGCTTGATTGTGCAGACAAGATAGCCTCCCCATATATGCATTAAGGTATGAGTTTTCTTATGTTGTATATTTGGTGCTTGATTGTTTGATTATGTCGTCTATTTGGTGTTTGAGTATTTGGTGTCTATTATGTCATCTAGTTGATTTATTTAACATGGTACATTTATAGTTTGTTTGAATGTTTGATTAATTGCATGATATGAGTATGTGTATGTAAGATTGCATGAAGAAATTATCTTGTTTTAAGATGGTTTTACTCACACATGTGTTGAGATAGTTGACATGTACTTGAGTGTAATAGGTGACAGTTGTAGCATTATGTCTAATGACTATGAGTTGAATATGGATTATGACATGATTGTTAGTCTTGGTAAAGGTTGATTTCAAATTGATAGATATGATTGTATTGATATTTGGAACATGTGGTTGACATGTGTGAGCAGTTGCAGGGTAACATGCTTGACATTAGTATGACAAGGTAAGGTAACTAGTATGCTATTATGTTTACTTATGCACTGACAGTTATGTGTTTATGGCAGTATGATGCAAGGGATTGCATGGAAAAAGAGATTGCCATGAAATCTTAAAGAAGGCTCGGGTTGAGCTTTCACTTGGAGGCACTGGGAACCATGGGGATGGAGTCATGGTGTTTATTGTTAGTCTTATGCTTTTGGCCTTTTGTGATTTGTTGAGCTTGATTTGTGATTTTGTTTATGTTTGGTGCAAGGCCTTGCCACCTTGTTGTGGTTTCGTTTTGTTATTGGTTTTCATGGTCTTCTTCTTGTTTGCTTCTTGGTATTACCTTTTATGTTTTGAGTCTTGGTAATTGGTTTGGGAAAGAGGAAAGTTAAGGGAGATCGGGCAAAGCTTAATGAAACCCATCAGGTAATATGAGACTCAAACGAAGCTCAGTGCATGGGTAAAGGGCAGCTGAAGGAAAGTGTATGACAACTAGTTTGATTGGTTGGGTCCATTGAGGTAAATGGATGGTGATAGGACAATCATGAGAAATATAACATAATGGTAAAGTAAATGGATTTGAGGTTTTAGATGTGTTGGCTATGTTGGGAACTGTTGTTCTCAATATTGTCCATGTTGAGCATGAATAAAGGAAGTTCTCTTAACCTTGGCCTTATGATATCTAGTAATTATGTTGTGACGATGGTTGCTTTATGCTAATGTTTATATATATATATATATATATATATATATATATATATATATATATATATATTGTTATCTGACATGGTCATAAGGGATCATGATTGTTTTATGTTGATGTTTATATGTATACATGTATGTATGTATGTCATTGTTTGACAGGGTCACCAGGGATCATTCTTGTGGAGGAATGATTGCTTATACAGGTGAATGGCATGAAGAGATTCCTAGTTTATGAGGAATCAAGTGGGAAGAGCAGTCATGACAAATATATGAGGTAAATATCACGTGGATATGAATTGATATTGTATGCTATGCCTATGTTTATGTTATGACAAGTAACGTTGAAGGATACATCAGCGAAATGAAAAAAAAAAGTGCTTTGCGACATGCTAGGATGAGCATGGATGGCAAAGAGACACTCGAAGAAAAGTTGCTTGGAAGAGATAGTGTGGTTTTGGATGTGTGGTGCTATTGTTGTGCATGTTGTATATTCAGTGATTGTACCTATGGTGATATGTGAAGTTGTATATCTAGTCTTGTGTACATATGATGTTGTGTGACTGTTGTATATATGGTGTTGTGTGTATATTGCATATGCAGTGCTGGGTATAGATGGTGCTATTTACATGTTGGATATGCAGTATTGTGTACATATCGTATTACGTGCATGTGGGATACGCGGAGTTGTGTTCATATGGTATTGTGCACACGTTGGATATGTGGTGTTGTGTACCTATGATGCTATGTACATGTTGTATATGTAGTTCGATGTACATATGGTGTTGTGTGCATGTTGTACATATGGTGCTATGTATATATGGTGTTGTGTGCATGATTTTACATGTGGTTTTGTGTGCACGTGGTGTTGTGCACATGTTGTGCATGTGGTGTTGTGTGCAGGTGGTGATGTGTGCATGTCGTGCATGTGGCGTTGTGTACATGTGGTGTCATGTACATGTTGTGGATGTGGTACTGTGTACATGTGGTATTGTGCACACATTGTACATATGGTGTAGTGTAGATATGGCGATGTGTACATGTTGTGAAGGTGGTGTCGTGTACATGTGATGTTGTGCACACATTATGTAGGTGGTGTTGTGTACAGTGGTATTGTGTACATGTTTTACATATGGTACTAGTGTACATGTGGTATTGTGTGTGTGTCATACATGTTGTGTTGCGGGCATGCAGTACTATGTATGTGCATTGTGTAGCCGTGGTATTGTGACATGTGTATTCGTTGTGTTGTACTCTGTGTATGTATATGTATTGCGTTATACGTCGGGTGTAGATGTATTTATTGTGTTGTGTTGTACACCAAACATAGGAGTATGTATTGTGTTGTGTTGTACACTGGGTGTAGGTGTATGTGTTGTATGTCAGGTGTAGGTGCATGTATTGCATGGCGTTGTATGTCATGTGTGGTTATATGTGCGTGATTTACACTATGTGTATGTGTACATGGTTAAAGAGAAGGAATTGGGTGTTTTTCGGGCGTGGAAACCGATCTGGTGTGTGTACAAAAAGAACAAAGGAAAAAGTAAGGATCGATTGGAGGATACATATTTGTATGTCATTCAATTTTATTATGCATGTGATTTATGATTATGGTCTATGATGATTACATGTGATCTATGATTTTGGTTTATGATGGTTACATGTAATTTATGATTTTGAAATATGATGGTTGTGTTTTGAGCTAACCTGATGTGATTTGTTTATGCATGATGATTTGGTCAAAGATGCTAGTTTGACTTGTTGTGATGGGAAGCGAACATAATTGCAAGTGTACCTTATTTGACAGGCCACCAATGAGGTATGATTTGAAGTTATTTCAATTTATTTTGAATCTAATGGAAATTATGTGCTTGGTACAGGAAAGTGTGAAATGCCCGGTTGGGTGGTAAAAACTGACGACAAGCATCAGAAGCAACAATAAAAGGAATTGGAAAATGCAACAGAATGTTGGTAAATCATCTAGGAGCAGGGCCATTGTGGGACATTGGCACCCAATAGTGTCCATTTATTTCCATGAGCATTCTATGACCAGTATGATGGTTTGAGGCAAGGATATGCCTTGGTTTCTGGACCTTCTTATGAGAGGAAACCTTGTCGAGGGATGGACTACCCAGGATGGGGGTGCCAGTGGAACTTGGAAGGTGTGTGATTGAATGGAAGAGGGTAACCATATTTCCTGAGGGACTATGTAGTAGAGAAGGGAAGGCTAGGGATATATTTATTTTGGTCATTAGCATTTCCAAATGGAATCAAATGCACATTGAGGTGTGCCCTGTAACAATGAGTCGGTAACTGTTCACTGAGAGGAAAAATGGCACAAGATTTTAGCGCTAGACATTGGATGCAACTTCGACTTTGAAAGTGGATTATGGACTTCCACGGAAGGAGGTTAATCCTAGTAATACTTTTGAGGGTGGAGGTGTGAGCCTCTGGATTCCCTTGTTGATTAATACGGGAATCGTATCCTTTTATTTGCTAGTTGAGAAAATGTGCATATGTGTATATGTGTACTATTGTAAATACTATATCGAGCTAGATTTATAAAGCTCCATAAATAGTATGATTATTTGTTGGTTGAAGCAAATGTGTATCTGTGTATATGTGGTTATTGTTGTAAATATTGTAATGATTTGTGTTATAAAGCTCCAGTAAATGGTATGTTTGTCGTGTTTTAGCAAATGGTTATTATAAATACTACAATGAGCCGTGTTATAAAGCTCCATGGGTAGTATGTTTTGTTTTCAGCAGTCTTGTTGGTTATAGGTGTCATTGAACACCGAGGACGGTGTTCCCCCAAGGGGGAGGGTTCTATAACAACCCTGGTTAAAAATCCATGTAAAAATATACAAGACCACGTCATGGGACATGTATTCCAAGCTAAATATTGGGAAAGACACCCTAGTGTGGGTGTTCATTGGTTTATTATGGCTAATGAATTTGGAAAAGGCAATGGCAAAGGCTTTGGAAAGGAAAAATGGCATTTTTGGCATTTTATTTATGAAAATAATGGAAATTAGGAGAAAGGGAAGGTCAAAGGTCAAAGGTTGCATGTGAGGAAGAAAATGAAGGAAAATAATGTAAATTGAATAAAATAGAGGCCTCATTGATAAAAAGGCTTCTGAGGATCAGTGGGCAGGCTTGGTCAATATAAGCTTTTGTCAGTTCAATTTTGGAGCTCTCATTCTATTCTCTCGCTCTCATAATATTGGACACAGAGTTTTCTTGGAGCACTCTTGGAGGATTGTGGCATACTTGAATTTTTGGAGCAAGAAGGAAAACGAAGAGCAGGAAAGTGCAATAGGACATTGGGATCATCAACTACAATAAGTTTTTCTTGCAGGTACCGAGTCACATGTATATTTTCCTCACTAGTTTTGGCATGTATGGTATATGCATGTGCTTTATTGGTCATGATCTATCATTGGAATGGAAGATTTCTTGGATTGACAATGGATTTGCCTAGCCTTGCTAGTTCCAGGATAGCCATGGTGTTGTGGGTTCATTTCTTTATTTTTCTGGTTGATTCTCATGTTTCCTTTAGCTTGGGTTGACTTATTAGTTCCTAAAAGCCTTGTTTGGACAAACGCTTTGGAAGCCCTGTAACAACTTGGGTTGAGTTACTAGTCCTGGAAGCCTTGGTTGGACAAAAGCTCTAGAAGCCTTGTAACAACTTGGGTTGAGTTACTAGTCCTGGAAGCCTTGGTTGGACAAATGCTCTAGAATCCCTTGGTGGGTTGAGTTACTAGTCCTAGAAGCCCTGGTTGGAAAAACATTCTGGAAGACCGACGACAGTTATGGGTTGAATTACTATTCTTGGAAGCCTTGGTTGGAAAAAATGCTCTGGAACCCTAGAAGGCTTAGGTAGTGACCAATTTGGTGATGGTTTATTATGTCTGACTGTGATGTGGAATCACTGTTTGATGGGTTGAGGTGGTTTGGCCTCTGGAAGCCTTGGTTCGGTTTTGATGGATTTTTCCATGAGATCCCAAATTCATGCTTGGAATATGGCACAGGGGCAGTTGACTAAAAGAAATATTTGGTTTAGCCTATTCTACAGTTGGGTGGTTCGTGGAAGTCCCATACCTGGTCAGCATATGAAATAATCAATAAGAGTTCTCTTTCTCCTTAGTATTATACTGGTTTATATGTGTATTATATAGCTATTCTTTCCTTGGTATTTTTGTTGTTATTATGTTGGTTATGGACATGTATTATGACAGTGGCTATGAATGGATCTCATCATGTTTTTACTTGTAAATGAATGAACAATGTATCTATGGACTAATGGAGGATAATGCAACTAATGTGATAAGGAAACAATGCCTCATAGAAAATCTCAGATAAGTATGAGATCCCTATTCTCAGCTCTATTGTTAAGACCTGTAGATTTCATATTTGTGAAATTTCATTTTTGAAGCTATCATTGAGTTCTGGGCTCTGGGCCTACAATAGCGGCATAAATTCTGGAGTCATAGGCACAATATTGTGGAAACAATTCCACATACACTCGCTTTCCCTTGCTATGGGACCGTTTGGAGCCTCCTAGACACACCCTGGTCCATATCAAGGGAGCATCCAAGGGTTTGATGTATTAAAACTTTAGTTGGTCTCAGGGGCTAGTTAACTGAGTGGTTGGGATGGCTCTTGAGAGTATTGTTGCTGATGTGTAAGGCATGTGTGATGTGTTCCATCGATTCCACTTCCTTAAATGACACATAGGGAGCTGAATGATATCATAGTAACTTCTTGTCGCATGTTTACCCTAGTTGGTCGGTTACTTGGGTAGATGTGGGAGGAGGGTGTTACACCTACTCCATCATTGAAATGGTCAATGATACATTATTGCAATCAAATCTCATTTCCAATTTTTCCACAGATTCATTGCCAGATGTTAAGACATTACTAAAATTTTGGCTGGGATAGGGTACAATAATGGAAAAGAGGATCGAACAATTATCTAAATTTGACCTTGAGCATCATTGGAAGTTTCTAGTAAGACCACATAGTCAATGGTTGGTTCTCCGATGTGTCTCCAATGCCACTTCTCACATGATGCAATCATTGAAGAATGCCATTTTCACTGGTTAGATGAGAGTCAATCTCAAGCATCCCTCGGAGCTCACCAGTTTGTTAGATGTCTATAGATTGTGATAAATTACTATTGGTTGGTCCTCGTCCTAAGCTTAGAAGTTGTTGCAACTATTTTCATATTAGCTTTTTACTGTCATTTTTGTTCAGATATTTGTGGGAGAGTTTAATTTTATCTTTTGTATTAAGACTATGAATTTCTTCTCCGAGAAGGAGAAGCGGTTCTAAATTTTGAAAAGAAAGGACTTGAAATTGCATTATTATATTTTAAGTTTTCCTTAATATAAGCTGAACCACTTTCATTTCCGAGATGAGAATATCTACAAGTTATCAGTGACTATTATCCTATGTCTTTGTGTATTTGCTTTTAAAGGAATTGTTTTATGTTATTGTTCACGTATATGTATGCTAGTCAGTCTTTCATGATCACTACTGACATGTTTGATTGAAAATTTGATTTATATTGTGAACAATGAAATTGTTAACATATGCGATATTTTCATTAAAATAATTTAATTAACTATTTAAGTAAATTAATTTACTTTCTTTGAAGTATCATCGTGATTTCATAATGATCTAAATTGTTGTGTTAATTACGATATATTTTTAGCACATATGTATCCAACTTGCCCGGGTATTATAATATTTTGTAGTAGTTTGATAAGTAGTTGTTAGAATATATTCATTCCATCACCATCGATTATCCCATTCCATGTTTTAACTAAGGGAAACTAGTACCATAATTCCAGTCAGAGCCACCATTCCAACTAGAAAATGGTCTAATTGGGACCCTGACCAGGTGGTTTCCCCAAATGTTGATGAGGTCAATTTAGACCATCAACATTTTTGGTGCTAGAAGGAGGGCCAACAGACTACGAATGGTAAGAAAGTCTCACTCTAAATTGAGAGGTCATTCTAAGAGTCAATCCCCTCAAAATATTCTCCAAATTCTAGATCACATTCCAAATATTTTGATCCCAGATCTAAAGTTGTTGAATCATATTCTAAATATCCTAGGCTTGTATCAAAATCAGCTAATGAAACCTTTGTCATTGGCATGGAGGATTTCCTAGATTGATTGTGGATTTTCCTAGCCTTGCCATTTCTAGGATAGCCATGGTGTTATGGGTTCATTTCTTTGTTTTTCTAGTTAGTTCTCATGTTTCCTTTAGCTTGGGTTGAGTTATTGGTTCCTGGAAGCCTTAGTTGGACAAACACTCTAGAATCCCTATAATAGCTTGGGCTGAGTTACTAGTCATGGAAACCTTGGTTGGGCAAATGCTGTAAAAGACCTTGGTGGGTTGAGTTACTAGTCCTGGAAGCCCTGGTTGGACAAACGCTCAAGAAGCCTACTGACAGTTGTGGGTTGAGTTACTAGTCTTGGAAGCCTTTGTTGGAACAAACACTCTAGAGCCCTGCAAGGATAGCGTAGAGACCAATCTGGTGATGGTTTGTGATGTTTGATCGTGAGGTGGAATCATTGTTTGATGGGTTGAGGTGGTTTGGCCTCTAGAAGCCCTGGTTCGGTTTTGATGGATTGTTCCATGAGATCCCACATTAATTCTTGGAATATGGCATGGGGGTGACTTGCTGCAAAAAAAAAATGGTTCAGCCTAGTCTATGGTTGGGTGGTTCATGGAAGTCCCATACCTAGTCAGCCTATGCAATCATCAATAATATATCTCTTACTCCTTGGTGTGTTATGAGGGTTATATTGGTTTATATGTGGATTATATGTCTATTGTTTCCTTGGTATTTCTGTTGTTATTATGTTGGTTATGAACATGTATTATGACAGTGGCTATGTATGGATCTCATCATGTTTTTACTTGTAAATGAATGTACAATGTATATATGGCCTAGATGATAATGTATCTAATGTGATAAGGAAACAATGGCTCATAGAAAATCTCAAATAAGTATGAGAGCCCTATGCTCAGCTCTAATGTTAAGACCTATAGATTTCATATTTGTGATATGTTTGACGAAATTCCTGTCTTGGCTAGTAGGGGTCCAGTCTAGTCCTTGTCAATGTTTTTGCAAATATATCTTTGTTTCACTATGAAATTTCATTTTTGAAGGTGTTGTTGAGTTCTCGGCAGTGACCTGATCTCTAGGCCTAAAAAAGTGGCACAAATCACGAAGTCACAAGCACAAAACTGGGAAAATGTCCCCAAATTCTCTCTTGCCATTTTTGTGGGAGCATATGGAGCCTCCTAGATGCACCCTGGTCCATATCAAGGGAGCATCCAGTGGTTTGATGTACTAAAACTTTAGTTGGTCTCAGGGGATGGTTACCTGAGTGGTTGAGATGGCTCTTGGGAGTTTTGTTGCTGATGTGGAAGGCCTGTGTGATGTGTTCTTTCGGTTCCACTTCCTTAACTGACACATAAGGAGTCGAATCATATCATATTAACTTCTCGTCACACTTTTACCCTGTTTGGCCAGTCACTTGGGTAGATGTGGGAGGAGGGTGTTACACCTACTCTATCATTGAAATGGTCAATAATATATTATTGCAATCAAATCTCATTTCCAATTGTTCAACAGATTCATTTTCAGATGCCAAGACATAACGTAAGGTTTTTTGTAACAGGGTACAATAATGGAAAAGAGGATCAAGAAGTTATCTAAACTTGACCTTGAGCATCATTGACATTTTCTAGTAAGGATGCAAGTCAATGGTTGGTTCTCTGATGTGTCTCCATTGCCACTTCTCATATGATGCAATCATTGAAGAATTCCCTTTTCACTAGTCATGTGAGTGTCAATCTCAAGCATCCCTCAGAGCTCACTAGCTTGTTAGATGCCTATAGATTGAAATAACTTACTATTGGCTAGTCCTCGTCCTAAGCTTAGAATTTGTTGTAACTATTTTCATATTAGCTTTTTACTTTTATTTTTGTTCAAATAATTGTGGGAGGGTTTAATTTTATCTTTTGTATTAAGACTATAAATTTCTTCTCCAACAAGGAGAAGGGGTTATGAATTTTGAAAAGAAATGACTTGAAATTGCACTATTGTATTTTAAGTTTGTCTTAATATAAGCTGAACCACTTGCATTTCCAAGATGAGAAAATCTACAAGTTATCGAGTACTATTATCCTATGTCTTTGTGTATTTGCTTTAAAAGGATTTTTTATGTTATTGCTCATATATATGTATGCTAGTTAGTCTTTCATGATCATTACTGACATGTCTGGTTGAAATTTTTATTTATATTTTGAACAACGAAATTGTTAACATATGTGATATTTTCATTAAAATAACTTAATTAACTATTTAATTAAATTAATTTACTTTCATTGAAGTATCATCGTGATTTCATAATGATCTACATTATTGTGTTAATTACGATATATTTTTAGCACATATGTATTCAACTTACCAGGGTATTATAATATTCTGTAATAGTTTGATAATTAGTTATTAGAATATATTCATTCCATCACCATCGATTATCCATTCCACATTTTAATTAAGGGAAATTGGTCATATAATTCTAGTTAGAGTGACCATTCCAACTGGAAAAGGGTCTAATTGGGACCCAAATAATGTTGATGAGGCCAATTTAGACCATCAACATTTTTGGCACTAGAAGGAGGGCCAACAAACTATGCATGGTAAGAAAGTATCACTCTAAATCAAGAGGTCAATCTAAGGGTCGATCCCCCCCAAAATATCCTCAAACTTCTAAATCACATTCCAAATCTCTTGATCCTAGATCTAAAGTTTCTAAACCATTTTCTAAACATCCTAGGCTTGCAAAAAAATCATCTAGTGAAACCTTTGTTCACACACCACTTTCATATCAACCTATTGAAGCCCCTAAACTCCAAACTCTCATACAAAATTGGAAGGAATTTCCATTTCTGAAGAGAAATTTACTCAATCAAAACCTTCTGAAGGTAGTGTTACTTCTTCAGTAAAGTCTACTGGAATCCTTACCAAATTACAAAGTGAGAAACTTGCAATCAAACCATTTGAATTCCCTTTACCGACTCACAAGAAAAAGAAACATATCTCAAGTAGAGATTCACTGGCTAGTGAAAAAGCCACCTCCTCTCCACCTCATACTCCTATTATTCATCATAATCCTTCACATCCTTATTTACCATCTTCTTATCACCCTTTGACATCTTCATCCACTCCTATTTATTCTCTCCAACCAACTAGCACTATTATTGTCGGTAGTGCTCCTGGGGAAATTTCTATAATTGTTAATACTTCAACAACCCCTTGATCAAGTACATCTACTTCTGGATCTTCATCATCAACCACTGGTCATATTGTTAATCCCAAAATGGTAGATAGACCATGGAACAATCTAGGAGTAGTTGCGATGACTCCTCCTCTACACCCTCTTCCTAAACATCTAGAAAAATGGTTGCCTAAATATAATCCAGATGATGGACTTCCTGCAAAAGAACATCTACATAATTTTATGTTGGCAATAAATCTTAATGGAGTTTCTGAAGAGGATGTAGTGTGTATATTATTTCCTTATATATTTAAAGGATCAAAGGGGCACTATTATTTTTCATTACCATCAGGATCAATTACTAATTGGGATACATTCTAAGAACAATTCCTAAAAAAATCTGGGGATGACAAAACAACAATAACATTAATTAATGAATTGTCAAATCTTAAAACCTCACCTAATGAGAAGGTTAAAGATTTTAATTCAAGATTTAATAAGATTTTGAATAAGATCCCTACTACATCTAGACCTGGTGTTGATGTTCAAATTGAATGGTATATCAGTGCCCTCCCTTCAAACATTATGATGTTCATTAAGAAAGTTCAAAAGACAATATTCATTGATAATATGAAAGAAGCTCTAGCTGTTGAAAAATGGGTATTATCCCTTGAGAAGAAAGTTGTTGTCGAAGAAACAAAACTAGTTAAGAAGGTGACTTTTAAAGAAGAATCTAAAAAGAAAACTCCCAAATATCCTTTTGATCTAAAAGGTCTACAAAAATTTCTCAAAACCATGTCCAATGAAATAGTAGAATTAGAGAAGCAAGTAGTTAAATCATCAACTAAAAGACCTTTTAGATCTATGAAAAGGAACTAGTATTTTCAATCTCAACCACCTTCTCAGATATCTAATGCAGATTTAGATGAAGAAGAGGAATAAGAAGGTTCAATATCATCAAAAGAAACAAAAGAAGATGAAGTAATTGAAGCGAATAACCTATGGGATTTTGTCCACTATAGAAAATGAAGAAGAAGAAGTAGAGCCTCTTCCTGTTAGTACTCAAAGTAAACTACCCACAGATACAACACATAAGAATAAAAAATCTCCAAATAGTTCATCGAATGACAAAGGTACATCCAAAAAATATTATAATCAACCTTCACGTTCTACAACAAATACTCCTAAAGCTCCTCCGACCACTTCTTCTTCATCGAAAACTCTAATAGTTTCAGATTCCATTGAATATAACATTGTTGAGGATATGAAAAAAACCAAAGCTAACATTTCCTTATATGAGGTCAGTAAATTAAAGCAACAACATAAGTTGTTACTTAATGAATTAGATGTGGTTCCTACTTCTCCATTACCTTCAATTATTGTAACTACCAAGGCCTCTAAAGGAAAGAATAATCCTCCTCATGTCCCTTCCTATAAGTTCGATCCTTATGATGAAATTTTAATTGGAGATAGGTATAATTCACATACACCCCCTTTCCTTTTAACTTTTGAACTTTTCAATAAAAACGTTCACAATTGTTTGGTAGATCCAGGTGCCCCTTATAATATCATGCCTTACTCTGTATGCTTGAAATTGAATGTGAAACCCCATAAATCTGTTTTACAAATAGGTCAACTTGATAGAACAAAATTTAAGGTTCTAGGAGAAATGAATGAATTACTAATTAGACTGTCATCAAATTAAAAAAAAAATCATATTATAGATCTTTTTGTGGTCGATATTCCTGAATTTTATGGCCTTATTCTAAGTAGAGATTGGTACGAAAAGTTACATGGCTATTTCGCTATAGATTGGTCTCATATTTGGATCCCTTATAATGGTAAGCCTAATATGATCCGAGTTGATAGGGAGAAACATATGAAATATACTATGACTGGTCTTGATGAAGAAAATGAGCCAGTTGTTTTCACTAATAATATCTTGGGCAATTATTCTTCTGAGTCTTTCTTTGGAAATTTTTCTGCTCAATCTTTTTCTTTCCCTATTGAGTTTGTCACATCATAGATTGAAAATTTTTCACAGACAGACTCATCTAGGTGTGTAAATATTGTAGATTTATCTGTAAATAATTATGATAATTTATTCTAGACTCTTTATTTTGATGGATCTAATTCCAATGATTGTGTAGGGGCTGGTTGCATATTAGTAAATCCAAATGGAGAAAAAATTATGCTTGCCTGCTGGTTAGAGTTTGAATTTATCAACAATGTGGTTGAATATGAAGCACTAGTTCAAGGATTAAAAAAGACTATTAGTCTTGATGTGAAGTTTCTTAAAGTGTTCGGTCATTCTGAAATTGTTGAAACATGTATGAAATAATATTCAAAGTGTTTCAAATTAATCAAAGCATTATCAATCCCTGATCCAAGATTTAACCTCACATTTTTTGGCATTCAATTTATCTCTTGTCCCTAGAATTCAAAATGCTAATGCAAATCTACTAGCCAACATTTCTTCTAAGCTTATCCCTCCCGAGGACTTTAGTCCTAATAGATTTTCTATAGAATTGATTTTTAGACCCTCTATCCCCGAAAATATTACTAGTTGGAGAGTGTTTAATGATGATGCTGATATTCTGAGTTTTCTCACTTCAAAAGGAACATACGTGGATCAAATTATCAATGCAGATGAACATGATAAAAATATTAATTGGTCTTCATATGAAAATTCATTGCCAAAACATGTGGTAAAATTAGAAGATTTGTATGACTTGAAGGATATATTTAAAGGCCAACCAATTTCAAACTCAAAAGAGGTACCTTGAAATTTGAACTCATAAACTTAGGGTCCGAAGAGAAACCACAAAATATAAATCTAGGACTCGGACTCTTTTATGATGTCAGACTTTCTTTTATTCATTTATTAAGGAAATACAGAGAAGTATTTGCATGGAGTTATGATGATTTAAAAACCTATTATACTGCTATCATTCAACATATAATTCCCATGCTAACAAATGTTAAACCTGTGCAACGGAAGCTCAAAAAATACACCCAAAAATTGAGTCAAAGATTAAAACCGAACTGAATAAGTTGCTCAAAGCCAAAATCATATTTCCTATTAGACATTCCAAATGGGTATCAAATCTTGTTCCGATTAGAAAAAAGAACAAGGATATTAAAATTTGCAAAGTATTCTGAAATTTAAATAAAGCTTTTGATAAAGACAACTTCCCTTTACCTCCTATGGAACAGATCTTACAGTCAGTGGCAGGTTTTGAATTGATGTCTTTCTTAGATGGTTTTTCTGGTTATAATCAAGTTCTCATACATCCTGCAGACAGGTTTAACACCACTTTTAGAACAAAATGGAGAACTTATGCATATCAAAAAATTCCTTTTGGTTTAATAAATGTAGGAACAACATTTCAAAGAGCCATGGACATAAATTTCATAGGTCTAATTAATAAATCAGTAGTTGTTTACTTAGATGATATTACAATCTATTCTAAACAAAGAAAGAACCATCTTCATGACTTGAATCAGATCTTTGAAAGGTGTAGGACGTTTGGAATATCGCTTAATCATAAGAAATCATTCTTTGCCTTAACCAAAGGTAAGATTTTAGGATTTATTGTTTCAAAAGATGGAATTACTATAGATTCTGAAAGAGTCAAATCCATTTCAGAAATTCCTTTTCCCCATAATAAAAAGTCAATGTAATCATTCCTAGGGCAGATTAATTGTTATGCCTCTCTAAAATATGATAAAAAAGAAAGCAATTTATAAATGGGGAAAAGCTGAGAAAACATCATTTTAATCCGTTAAATAGACTATTATTTATGCTCCTTCATTATCTTCTACTAATTATTCTAGAGAATTTGTTTTGTATAATTTTGCCTCATATCACTCATATGCAACAATGTTGACTCAAAAGAATCAAGAAGAAGTAGAAGCTCTGGTTTTCTTTTTATAGTTCAACATTACAAGGAGAAGAATTAAATTACTCAGAAGTTAAAAATCAAGCATTTGCAATTTTCAAATCAATCAAACATTTTAGGCCTTTTCTCTTAAAATCACATACAAAAGTAATTGTACCTTTCCCTGTTGTTAGACAATTATTGATTCAAAGAGAATTAGGTGAAAAGACAAGCATTTGGGTCACATCCTTAAAAGAATGTGACCTCGAAATTAAACCTGCTAAAATTGTTGGAGGACAAGGTTTTTGCAAATTGGTAGCAGGTGCATCTATGTTATGAAACCAGCTCACAAAAAGATAGAAAAGATAGATCAACACCTTATAATTCAGCCTCTTCGAGGGGGCAACCTCCTTTACATTACACAAATGAACAATTTTTGGATGATACAAATGACAAGACCTCCTTTCTATACATAGGAGTCTAAGGGGTCATAATATAATGAGAGCCGACATAACAATAATAATGTAAGGGCACAATAATAAAAATAGTGGGATTCTATGGGGCACAATAATAACAATATGGGGACTACATGGGTACAACAATATAATAAGGGGGTTGTACTAATAACAATAAGGGGTTACACTAGTAGTATAGGGGCCTAACATGCCCCTCTCCTTCAAAAAGTGTTGTCCTCAACGCTTGAGTACTTCTTGATTCTTCTGTATAAAATTATTTGTCCTCCCATGTGGAACCTTCAGCAGGTAAGTTCTTCCACTTGATGAGATACTCTGAAATTGATCAATTTCGTAGCTATCGAGTTCTTGTTTCTATGACTGCTCCAGGTTCCAATATGATTTTTTTCCTTCCTCTTCAAGTTCTGGCAATATTATTTGAATTGGGATATTCTGCAACTTTTGAATGAGTGGCCACACTTCTTTTTCCTTCTTCCATTCATCCCTTGCTTCGTTTATCCAATCTAGTTGGATAATAGAAATAGCACAAAACAATGCTTCCACATCCTCATCATTTTTTGAGAGTGCATCTGCAACAAAAAATTTCTTCCCTTTTCTGTAGATAAAGTTTAAGTCATAACCCAACATATTTGTGACCCATTTTTTCTATTCTTCTAAAGATAATATCTGTTCTAAAAAGTATTTAAGACTATCATGATCCATTTTTACCTTGAAGTGTCTTCCCATTGGGTGAGGTCACCATTTCTTAAGTGCATGTAGTATTGCCAACATGTCCTTCTCATAAATAGCTTACTTGAGATGTAGCCGTAAAAATACCCAATCACCTACATCAAATTTTTTTTCACTGCAATGTTGATCTACCTGTTGTTTCATTCGATTCTGCACCAAAGTGGCGTTATCCTTTAAAAGTTGGAGAACTTGTCGTTGATGCCTGATGTGATCTTTCACTGCTTGAACCTTTTTCTTCTTGATATGTCCTTCTATCTTGAGAGTTTTAGTGGTAATTTCTTCCAATGCTTTACAAGATATGGTTGGATTCATTTCTTAATGTTCAATGAGATCTTTCACTTCTTGATATGTCCTTCTATATTGATAGTTTGAGGAGTGGTAATTCTGGCCAATGCATTACAAGATATGGTTGGATTCATTTCTTCTTTCTTGATGTGATCTTTCACTTCTTGAACCTTTTTCTCCTTGATATGTCCTTCTATCTTGAGAGTTTGAGGAGTGGTAATTCTTGCCAATGCTTTACAAGATATGGTCAGATTCATTTCTTCTTTCTCTGGGGTTGGGTCCTGGATTATATCCTCTTTTTTTGATGTTTCTTGATCCTTTTCTTCCTCCTCTTCATACTCTATGTAAAATAATTCCTTCTCAGCACACTTATGACCTTTAGTGCATTTTTTTATCACAATTGTAACAAAGCCCTTTTTCTCTTTTTTCTTTCAATTGTTGTGGTGTAACTCTTGTAGGTTGTGGAAGGCTAGGAGAAACAACACTTCCATCTTTATAGTTGTGATGGGTAGAATTCCTTGTTGCCATAATTTTGCTTTCAACTTTGTAACAAAGCCCTTTTTCTCTTTTTTCTTCCAATTGTTGTGGTGTTGCTCTAAATAAGGTGTTGCTCTTTGTATTCTCATAATGTGCTATAATTTCCTCTGTGAAAATTAACCACGTAACAAGTTGTTTACGAGAATAAAGCCCTTTATACCATAAAAACTAATCTTGTTCTAAATATTAAGATGCAATACATACCTTTTGTAATAGTGGTACACCATGTAGATCAAAATATTTCTCCATCTGTAGTATCCAATTTACCGGATCCTTGCCATCAAACTTCCTCATCTCGCTTTTTCTTGATTTTAGGAGCTCGATCTTGAAATGACTATAACTCTATATTTTTGGATATTTAAGTTCTGAAATTGTGACTTGTAGTAGCCCTCTACATCCTCTTTCCAATGCCACTAGTCTGATCAAATTTATATTCTCCAAGAAAGAGTTATGCACAATCTCCCAAGATGACCTGATTATATACCTTTTCAGAAGAGCAAACTTGTATGACATGCCACGTGTCACTATTTTAACCTTAGGATCTGAAAAATATACACAGGAAACTACAGTCCGTTTTTTCTATTACTTCTTACAACATTTCAATCTGATGCTCAAAACAAAAGTTATAACTATTTTTCCCAGGTCACCTATTTGGAATGTAATTCAGGAGTCTGCAAAAAGGCCAACTTCCTCAGATCATATCTCCACAAATATAGCACGAAAAACTCTGAAATTCGGACCCGAGGTTCATAATGATTTCAACCCAAATGGGTTTTTCCGTTAGCATCTGAAACACCTTAGAAAAAAAAGTTATAGCGCAAATTCCACGATGACCTGTTTGGAGCAGAGAAACCATATAATCCAAAGCTCTGATACCAAATGTTATGAAACCAACTCACAACAAGATAGAAAAGATAAATGAACACCTTAGAAATAAGCCTCTTCGAGGGGGCAACCTCCTTTACATTACACAAATGAACAATTCTTAGATGATACAAATGACAAGACCTCCTTTCTATATATAGGAGTCTAAGGGGTCATAATATAATGAGAGACGACATAGCAATAATAATGTAAGGGCACAATAATAACAATAGTGGGATTCTATGGGGCACAATAATAGCAATATGGGGACTACATGGGTACAACAATATAATAAGGGGGTTGTACTAATAACAATAAGGGGTTACACTAGTAGTATGGGGGCCTAACAATCTAAAAATCTATTTGAAGCCAATGTAGGTAAAAATATTGAAGTTTCATAGGTAAGTCTTTGTTAATACTAAATCCCAATATGTAGATCTCATTTTCTATTTAAAAAATGGTTATGGATTAGTTGAAATCGATTCTAAAAAGAAAATAGCATTAAGACTGGAAGCAAATCAATATCAACTTTTGAATGATATATTATTCAGAAGGAATTATGATTTTGTTATGCTTAGATGTCTTGACAAATCTGAAGTTGAATTTTTTTTGCAGGAATTGCATGATGGACCGGTTGGTGGCCATTATAGTGGAGATACCACTTCTCATAAAATTCTCCATGTTGGATACTATTGGCCAACGTTATTCAAGGATGCACTTGCATATGTCAGAAAATGAAAAATCTATTAGACTGCTTCAGAAAAAGAAAAGAAAGCAACCTTACCTTTACAACAAGTGAATATTGAACAACCATTTGAGCAATGGGGTTTAGACATCATAGGTGAGATTGTTCCACACTCATCTAAGCAACATAAATATATTCTCACTATTAGTGATTATTTTACTAAGTGGGTTAAGGAAGTTCCTTTAAAATTGGCCAACTCTAAGTTGTGATTGAATTCATTGATCATCATATTATTACCAGGTTTGGCCTTCCAAATGTTGTGATGTTTGACAATGCATCTTATTTTTATGGCAATCAAATAACTGAATTTGCGTTAAAGAGAGGTTTCAATATTAAATATTCTACAAATTATTATCCTCAAGGGAATGGATTAGCAGAATCTACAAATAAAAATCTCTTAAGAATTATAAAATGAACCATAGATGAAAATCAAAAGAACTAGCATAAGGCTTTACTTTTTTCTCTATGGGAAAATAGAATTACTCATAAAGCTTCTTTAGGGACTTCACCTTACTACTTAGTTTATGGAAAGGAAGTTGTGTTTCCCCCTAATGTTGTCCTTCCTTCACTTTCCTTAGTTCAATCTATTGAAGAACAACCATGTTCTTCTCTTCAATTAAGATTGTCTCAATTACTGAAATTAGAAGAAGGGAGAGATAAGGAAAAACATACTTATGTGAAGCATCAAAATATGGTTAAAACATGGTTCGATACAATTTCAGTTGGAAATAAAGCTTTTGAAGTTGGTGATCTTGTACTAAAATGGGATAAATCCCATGAAGAAAAAGGTAAACACACAAAGTTTCAAAAACTTTGGCTAGGACCAATTCATATTTTGGAAAAACTTGGCCCATCTAATTTTATTCTCCAAGATTTACAGGGTAGGAAAGAATCACTCCCCATAAATGGGCTCATTCTTAAGAAATACTTTTTCTTGAAATTTATGCTACTCTTTGTAAATATGTAAATAATCATATGTATAAATGGGTTTGTCTTTTAGTTAGCTTTGTTGAATGTTACTCTCCTGACTTTGTAATTGGGCTTTTATATTAATATTCTCTAATCATTTTTTATGAAATTTATATAAAAGGAAAATTATTAAGAAAATGATTATTATGCTATTTTTTAGAATTTCATAAATATTGTAATTTCTAATATAAATGATTTTGTCTCTATTATTTTGTGAGATTTTCATAACCTAAATCTATAAAAAGACTATTTCATCTCATGACTTGCCATATTTGAGAACCGTTAATGAATTAGGTAAAGACTATGAAATGGTTTAGCATCTTATGATTAACTATCATCCACAACTCTTAAGGAGAAGATTTACCTCCCCATCCACTTAATTAAATATTTTTAGAGTGTAATTCAAAAATATTAAACTTGAAATACAAGGGGTCTCATTAAGAACCAACTTACCATGATCATGGGGAACTAATGGTACTAATATTACCATATATGGTCACCAAGCCAGGGTAGTGGATTATAGCCAAAAGTTGTAAGACAAGAGGTCTCATCACAAGCTGACTTGTTCAATATCATTAATACTTGTGAATGGCATTGTCGACATCTGGTCACCAAACCAAGACAATGACTTTCAAGGAGAAGAAAAAATTTAAATCTTGAACTAAATGTCTCTAAAATCTTTTCTAGTGGATGGGATACTAGTATTTCTTGGTTAAATGGTAACCCTGTCGAGGCTATGGACGCTTACTGGAAGTAGTGGCACTACCCGTGACAACAGAGTATATATTAATGAAAAACTTCAAATGGTTTTTATTTCATCATTATAATTGACATTATAAAATGGTTGTTAAAGATAAATTAAGTCTTTCAAAGCAATTGGTTGTGAAGTTTGCAAATAATGACTTTTAATTTATTCAGCGAATTTTTTATAAGAAATTTGAACTTCAACATTCTAATCTTTTCATTTTTATTCCTTTATTTTAATATTTCATTAATTTATGTAGAGATAAATGTTTCTCCTAGTGCATCGCCAATTGTTGTAGCAAACAATGATCCAGATCTCTTTAGCTACCATAATTAAAATTAACCCAGATCTTTTACTTTTGTGATGTTAATATAATTGCATATGAAAGAGTATGAAAATCCACATGTGCATACTTCAAAGAAGAAGAAATATAATGATATCCATCAAATCAAGAATACAAAACACATTGATAACAAAGTTCACCCAATGTGGGTTACGTCTCCAGGCCCTGGTGTCAAGAGTGGGGAGGCTGCTTCATTGAATGTTGCAAGATGATGTTGATTACATAGTATATTCTTTGTCATTACAAGGATAAATTCCCTCATCCAGAGTGGCATGTCTCTCAACGAGACGTTCTAACAAACTCTCACTCATATGGGAAAATTCCCTCCTTTATTACATGATGTGGCATACAAGTATCCTTCAACATAATGGTAATCAGGGATCTTAACAACATAAACATCATATCAGAAAATCATAAGAAATACATGGCATAACTGCATCATTTACCTCCAGTTTCAGGGATGGCTTGAATATGCAAAGCTTAGTTGTTGAAACAAACACCACCACTGAATTTGTAGCGTGAAATTGTGTCAAACGACTATAAACTTGGCTCCTCTCTGACACCGTCGAAATCTGGACCCTCGGGCATCTTGAAGATTCCCCCAAAGATTCCTTCTTGAAGATGGCCGAAAAATTTGCTACTCTGATGAAGATTCTAAGAACACCACTGCACTCCCTGTCAAATTCTGTGAAAAATGACTATAAAGTCGACATCGTTCTACTTCTATAAAAAATCAACCTCAAAGGGAATCTTTTAGATTCCACAAGATTCTGTAAAGACTCCTTGTTGCTGAATGCCTGAATTTATGCTGCTCAAAAGGAGAAATGGACCACACCATCACGTTCCTGTGAAATTCTAGTTCTTTTGAGTATAAAGTAGACATGTTTCCGTCACTGTGAAAATTCACCCTCCAGGGAATCTTTTAGATTCTTCACTGCATCAGAGAATATTCCCCTGAAATATGCCCTATCTCAAAAAACATGCCCGGATGGGCACGATTACCCGGCTCCTGGTTCTTCTACGTACTTGGCCTCTAATTCGATGCTCCCTCTCCTCGTTCTACATTGGTCGAATTGTGAAATGGGCTTTATATTAAAATCTTGGGCAGAGTTACCAAACCCAACCCAACTAGCAACATAGTTGGCGGAAACTATTTAAGTTGTGGAAAGTTGGTGGGTTGACGATTGAAATCCATCTGCACCCAAACTTTGTTAACCATGGCAGACATTGTTTTGTTGACGCATTTGAAAATGGGGTGAATGGTTATGTTTGGGGCGACATTTTTATTAACCATTGGCATTGAAATCTGGCGGTTAAGTTTAAATGACGCAGGTGTTCGACATTACAATCAGAGGTATGGCGGTATGATGTGTTATGGAGTGGAGCGCGGTTGGTGTAATATAGTTTTTGGGTAGTAACGTTGATGGTAAGGATGTCATGTTGGGTGGAAACAACAGACCTGCCGACTGTGGGTTTGATTCCCACCGGTTTTGTTTATAATATATGGTAGTGGGTTGGCGGGGTTTGACCACCCGCTAATAGTATTTAATATATATAATATATGAATGCGGTGGGGTGGTGGGGGTGGTGGCCCGCCACTTCTTTTTATATATATATATTTTTATTTTTAATAAACTAACCCACCAAAAATTTCGACGAGTTTTTAAGGGTCACTAGACAAATTAAGTAGGCAACAAATTTTCTTTTCTGGCAGCTAGATTCCATCTGTAATTTTCCAAATTGTTTCCTTGTTATTGGTTGCCACTCAGCCTAGTTTGACCAGAACTTTGATCAACTATAATTTGAGCATACAAACTCAGATTTGAGTGTCGTTCACATCATTGGAATTAGGGTGACAAGTGCTACGATCTGGTCCTAGTTTAACTTCAATATGATGACTTTTATTTTTGAGTTATTCTGAGACCTATTTGATTTCTGAGTGTCTATAGAGACATCTGGATCATTCCTCCCCAGTGAGTGATGATCCAACACCTGCATCCTCTGCAAACCTGTAGTACAATCTTTGTAAACTACATGTTCAAATTCAAGACCTATCATGACCTAATCAATTCCTAGACTTTCCAAGAGTTTATAAGACACACTCTTTGGTCAAGTTTACATCATAATGGAAACCAATACACTAGCTATCAATAAAAGGACAAAACATAATCGTTTCTTTAACAAGCAATGGAAAACACATCAACACTTTCACATTTATATCACAACACATGATTTACAAAATGCGGCCTTGACAAGATACCATATCTAGTAAAACCATCTCTCACTCATCAAAGTGAATGGGTCATCATCTTGGAGCTAATTTGCTTGTTGAACAACTTTTCCAACCGGTTCCTGTATGGGTGCTTTGTCCTTGAGACATTGCTCTGGATGGAGCCTCCAACATGTGGCTCTTTGAATTCCAACTTTGTTGCAATGATTGTAACAAGTTTTTTTCCTCTAGATCTTATTAAACTTCTTATTTCCCTGATGTGGAGAAGGCATTTCATGCCTCATCCTCTTTCTTGTTGTCATTCTCTTCTAGCACTTGGTAATAATGTGGTTATGCAATCCAAAAAAACTACATGGTTTTCTACGCCATGATTTCTCTTCATCATTAACAATATGCTTGTAATCAAAATGAACTCTAGAATACTGAGACTGTTTATACCTCTCTTGGTTGTCTTTGGTGCAATCCTAGAGATGAGATATTTCCTTACCTCTTCCTCTACAATGTGAATTTTCACGGGAGGATTGTGATGTGTTGCAATCATTCTCTTTCTTTGATGGCTTTGAAAATGCCTTGGAAGCTTCTGATACCTTTGAGCACTCCCCTTTAGTGTATCCCAAACCTGCAAATCGAGGTCTTTGTACAACCTCTAATGGTTGAGAAATTTCTTGGCCATTAACACCAAGTACTCCTCCTTTATACCCCATGTCGGTTTCTGAAATGGGTACCTCCATGTTTCTAACAGAAACAGTGTCATGTGAAAATGAAACTAAAGAACGACCAACATTTTTTACCTCAACTGTCAATTCTGAAACAGGTGATGATGGCTTCGCTAAGACTTCCTTGTGTTTCAATTTTTCCAAGGCCTCTTTCATGACTCGTAGCTAAAGCTACAATATTTGCTTCTCCTCTTTCTCTTCTCTTAGAAGTCTCCTAAATTCAACATTCTCTGCTTGAAGGATCTGATTGATCTCCTCATTTGAATGATGAGAAGATGATGAAGAAGATGAATGCTCACTCGAGGGGGTAGATGGAGCATCATCCTCTTCTCTTTCTTTCTTCAATTCCTCTCCTTCCATCTTCTCCTCATAATATCCATACATTTTATCCACCATGTGTTCCATCCTGAGGAGGTCCTTGTAGGGATCTATGCTGTTCTCCATTTCCCTTCTTATTGCACGTCCAATCATTCACACTCACAATTCACATCAACGAGAAGATTGCTTTGATATCAAACTTGATCTGAATCTCTTCAGCTACAGGAATTAACCAAGATATTTTACTTCTGTGATGTTAGCATAATTACATATGAAAGAATATGAAAAGCCACATGTGCATACTTCAAAGAAGAAGAAACATAATGACATCCATCAAATTAAGAACACAAAACACATTGATAACGAAGTTCACCTAGTGTGGGTTATGTCCCTGGGCCTTGGTGTTAGGAGTGGGGAGGCCAATTCATTGAATGTTGTAAGATGATGGTGAGTACATAGTACGTTATTTGTCATTACAATGATAAATTCCCTCAACTAGAGTGGCATGTCTCTCCACGAGACGTTCTCAGGAACTCTCACTCATATGGGAAAATTCCCTCCTTCAACATGACAAGCTAATAAAATATCACATGATATGGCATACAAGTATCCCTCAACATAATGGTGGTCAGGGATCTCAACAAAAAACATCATCTCAAAAAATCGGAAGAAACACATGGTATAATTGCATCATTTACCTCCACTTTTAGGGATGGCCTAAATATGCAAAGCTCAGCTACTGAAACAGACACCACCGCTGAATTCATGGTGTGAAATCATGTCAAACAACTATAAATGTGGCCCCTTTCTGACACCGTTGAAATATGGACCCTTGGGCATCTTGAAGGTTCCCCCAAAGATTCCTTCCTAAAGATGGCCAAAAAATCCGCTGCTAGGATGAATATTTTGAGCACACCACTGCGCTCCCTATGAAATTTTATGAAAAATGACTATAAAGTCAACATCATTCTGCTTCTGTTAGAAATCAGCCTCCAAGGGAATCTTTTAGATTCCATAAGATTCTGTAAAGATTCCTTATTACTGGATGCTTGAATTTTTGCTACTAAAATGAAGAAACAGACCACACTATTGCGTTCCCTGTGAAATTTTGGTTCTTTTGAGTATAAATTTGACATGTTTCTGTCACTGTGAAAAATCACCCTCTAAGGAATCTTTTAGATTCCTCACTGCATCAAAGAATATACCCCTAGAATATACCCTGTCTCGAAAAACTGGTTCCACTACATACTTGGCCTCCAATTCGGCACTCCCTCTCCTCGTTCTTCGTTGGTCAAATTGTAAAATGGGCTTTATATTAAAATCTTGGGCGGAGATACCAAACCCGACCCCGCTGACAACATGGTTGGTGGAAACTATTTAAGTGGTGGGAAGTTGGTGGGTCAGTGGTTCAAATCCTTCTGCACCCAAACTTTTTTAACAATGGCAGACATCATTTTGTTGGTGCGTTTGAAAATGGGGTGAACGGTTATGTTTGGAGGGACATTTTTACTAACTGCTAGCCTTGAAATCTGACAGTTAAGTTCAAACATTGCGAGTGGTCGGTGTTACAATTGGCGGTCTTGTTGTATAATGTGTTATGGAGTGGAGTGCAGTTGGCGTAATATAGTTTTTGGGTGGTAACGTTAATGGTAAGGTCATCGCAATGGGCGAGGCTGACGGACCCGCCGACCGTGGGTTCAATTCCCACCGGTTTTTGTTTATAATATATGGTGGTGGATTGGCAGGGTTTGACCACTTTCCAATCGTATTTAATATATATAATATTTGAATGCGGTGGGGTGGTGGGGGTGGTGGCCCTCAACCTCTCTTTTTTTTTTATATATTTTTTGTTTTTGATAAACCAACTCGCCAAAAATTTCCACCCAGTTTTTAAGGATCGCTGGACAAATTAAGTAGGAAACAAATTCACCCTTTCCAGTGGGCCCTAGATTCCATGCGCCGATACTTTGCCAAAATTTTTCCTCATTAGTGGCTACCACTGGGCTTAGTTTGACCAAAAATTTGACCAACTATAACTTTGGCATACAAACTCGGATTTGAGTGTCGTTCACACCGTTGGAATTAGGGCCACAAGCACTACGATCTGGTATTAGTTTCATTTCAATTTGAGGATTTTTTTATTATCTTTGAGCTATTTTGAGCCCTCTTTGACTTCTAAGAGTATCTAGAGCCACCTGGATGAAACAACAACCCCCATTTTTCTTAGTACTTAATAAATAATGGAGGCCATTTAAGTTTTCCTATGTTTCCTAGAAGTATTTTATGTTAATTAAATAATAGGGAAAAAGGGAAATTAGTTCCAAAATCAGTCTTTAAATTCTTTTCAAGAGGAAACTTAAGTTATTTCTTTATTGGAACAAATGTCATCGAAGTTCCATTATGAGAGCTATGTTACAAAAAATGTTACGAGATTTATACCTCTGAAATACAAATGCCCATTTTTATTTAAATATTCATACCCCCGAATTTATATTCCTGAAGTGACAGATTAAGCCTTTGTTTATCAGAGCTTTTTGATATCATAATTTTCTATTTTACAAAAGTTACGAGACGTTAACTCCCTGATGGGACCACTCCCCAAAGTTTTTCCTTTATACTTAAAGTTATGTATCAGGTTATTCTTTATCGGGACTTTATGTTATCATAAATGATTTCCATAAGACTTACGAGAAATGGTTCCACTAAGTTGATTATTATAACAAAACCTTTATATATATATTATTTTCATGAAAAAGTTACGAAATTTCACTCCCCGAAATGTCACAACTTGATATTACTAAAGAAGTAAACCTCTAGAGTAATATTCCCAATGTTATTAATTGAAGCAAATGTTATCGAGACTTTTGTATTAGAACCTTTTAAAAATATGCTACGATGTGCCTTCTCTGAAATTTCAATTTCGGAAGTTCTTTCCTTTATGTTTAAATTACTCCTTATTGGAGCCTTTGCATTTTAGAGTTTCCCATTTCATACATTTTAAGTTCAAAAAAGTATTTCTATATCCCTATGATATCCCTTCTCTGAAATCCATGGTGGCAATATTCACATGGTTCGTTGTCTTTTCACCTAAATGATTTAAATGTGATGTTGATTTGCCTTGAGTAAATAAACGTTCTACATTTATTTCGCCTTGGTTTTCTCAATTCATTTCAAAAAGGGATTTTTTACGTTGATTTTCCATATTTCACTATTTTATTTTGCCGCAAATAGTTTCTTTGCTAAACATTTATGACTATTTTCTGCACGTGAGCTCTAATCTCTAGAGCAATGAATAAATGAAGAAAGGAAGAAAGGGTAAGAAAAATACTCTGCCACAACAATCTACAGGCCCAATTGTTGAAGATATAGATGAAAAGAATCTAGGAGCGGGCTTATTCTCTGATATTGTATGTACCAGGGATGTTGGAATTTCATCTTGGGAGTTAATGTATCGGTATTTTGAAGAGGAAGTACCTGAAGTCACAGAGAGAAATGTCACAGCTAAGGACAAAACCCCTATTTCATAGAATACTCCAAAAGATGCAGCCAATTCTTTTCTTCATAGAATTGCATCGAGACCAAGATTAATTCCCTATATAGATTTGGTTCGTTGGGTTGTTGAAAACTTGGATATTTTTGAAAGGCATATACAGACATTGAAGGGATCAATGATTGATTCTTTCACCAGCAAAGACTTACAAAATATGTATAATCTGCCGAAGCTCCAGTATGTGTATAATAAGCAATACGTTGAGGCATTTGTAAAGGAGCACGGGCACCCGTCAGAGAAAATTAGACAATGTCGAAAAGACCCTAACAAGCATAAATCTGAGGTTGTTGTAAATGAAGCCTGAGATCTCTCCTACTCCATCACTGAAACGGTTAATGATACATTATTGCAATCAAATCTCATTTCCAACTGTTCACAAATTCATTGCCAGATGCCAAGAAATTACTGAAGTTTTGGCTGGAACAGGGTACAATAATGGAAAATAGGATGGACCGTTTATCTAAACTTAACCTTGAGCATCATTGGTAATTTCTAGTAAGGCCACATAGTCAATGGTTGGTTCTTCGATGTGTCTCTAATTCACTTCTCACATGCTTCCATCACTGAAGAATTCCATTTTCACCGGTTAGATGAGAGTCAACATCAAGCATCCCCCAGAGCTCACTAGTTTGTTAGATGTCTACAAATTGTGACAACTAACTATTGGTCGGTCCTCATCCTAAGCTTAGAAGTTGTTGTAACTATTTTCATATTATCTTTTTACTGTTATTTCTATTCAGATATTTGTGGGAGAGTTTAATTTAATCCTTTGTATTAAGACTATAAATTTATTCTCTAAGAAGGAGAAGGGGTTCTGAATTTTGAAAAGAAAGGACTCGAAATTGCACTATTGTATTTTAATTTTTTCTTGATATACGATTAACCACTTGCATTTCCAAGCTGAGCAGATTACAAGTTATCAAGTATTATTATCCTATGTCTGTGTATTTTCTTTGAAAAGAATCGTTTTATGTTATTGTTCCCATATATGTATGCTAGTCAGAGTTTCATGATCACTACTGACATTTCTAGTTGAAAATTTGATTTATATTGTGAACAACGAAATTGCTAACATATGTGATATTTTCATTAAATTAATTTAATTAACTATTTAATTAAATTAATTTACTTTCATTGAAGTATCATCGTGATTTCATAATGATCTACATTATTGTGTTAATTACGATATCTTTTTAGCACATATGTATTCAACTTACCCAGGTATTATAATATTTTGTAATAGTTTGATAATTAGTTGTTAGAATATATTCATTCCATCACCATCCATTATCCCATTCCACATATTTTAATTAAGGGAAATTGGTCCCATAATTCCAATTGGAGCCACCATTCCAAACAAAAAAGGGTCTAATTAGGACCTAACCGGGTGGTTTCCCCCAATGTTGATGAGGTCAATTTATAGCATCAACACATACTCACTATGATCCTTGAATGCTAAAGCAATCCATTGATGAACCTTTGGACCTTTGCCTTCTCATCCTTGAGGTAGGGCACATACCTAAACAACTCCAAAAACTTAGCCGTTTACTCTTCATCTATCATAGAACTCCTTGGCCTTTCCGTCATAATATCTCTATGATAAGTACTTTGTCACGAAGAGTATTTTAAACTCATTCCAACTAATCTTCACTACCATTATACCTCTGACACACTTCACATCTTCACACCAGATATCTTATTTTCCCTTAAGACTAAAGGTCACTATCTTGGCTTTCATATTCTTTGAATAATCATGCAATTTGAAGAACTTATTCATCCCAAGAAACCATGATTCTTCATCATATGGTTTCTTCAAATCCCCATCAAAATTAAGAGCTTTGGATTTCTTGAACTCCTCTGGAAAATACTGCTTCTCACTCCTTATATAAGGATGTTGACAATAATGATGATGATGTCTCTTAGAACCATAGCTAGTATAAAATCCATGAGTGCTAGCTCACCTATCAGGTGTATCCAAATATCTACCACCTCTCACTATATCATCCTTGTCCAACCTGTGTCCTCTATGAGACCTACTTCCATATGCCCCATTTGTCTTTTCTTCCTATCCATGACTGATCCTTAGTTTTCCTTTCTTCTGCAAATCTCAAAGACTCTGAAGGATGACTACATCAACTTTTCTTGCTTTTCCTGAGCTCTAGAAAGTCTTTCTTGTGCCTCAATCAAATTTCTATTATCTGCCTTTAAACTTCTCTGTGTATCTACTATATCAAGAGATTACTCTTCTCCTGACTGTGCAACTTCCGTGTCCCATTCCATTGAATTCACAACATGCCTACAAGGGGAGTCATGTGACCTATATTCCACCGTCCAGATCTTCATCTCTAATCTCCTATCTACTACAAGCATGTCATGTTAGATAAACAAAATAGAGACACAATCAAAATCATACCTTAATGTATCTCTGTTGGAAGTAATGCTTCCATGTGTATGATGTGATCTACAAGTTTTCATTATGAGTCCCAAGGTGTCAATCTAGAAGTTGTTGTTCCCTATGTCTGAGTTGTAGTTGTGTCATTTTCGAGTCATATATCCACTTTCTTAGGATCTAGATTCGTTGAAGTCTGTGATCTATGTCCTATATATTTGTAATTGTTGTGATGAATAAAGATATCAAGTGATTGTGTGTGTCATAATGTGCTCTCTCTATTTTTCTAACATGGTATCAGAGTTGGTACTGGCTTGACTCCCTCAAGGGAGGGCTAGGAATATGTGAGGGATCCTGAGTGTTATTGTTTTTGTACATATTAGTATAGATGTGTGAGAATTTATTTTTAGTGTGTGAAATTGTTTGTGATCCTATGTGTAGATTTGTTTTTGGTTTGCAGCTTCTTCAAGCATCATCAGATCCTTCCGTCATCTTTCCAGTTGTAAAGTTATGTTTGTGCTTATCTTCTCTAAACCTACAAAGGAGTTAAATTCATGCATGGATGGTTTTGTCAAATTGTGCCCACGAGCTATACATGTTGTTGCACAGATCTGGACTTGAGATCTGGTGCAGAGGAGTTTCAAGTTGCCATTAATATATGTCAAAAGTGTTAAAATTGGAGGCAGATCTCAATTTTTCGCTTCTGTGAGGAAGAGATCTTTGAGTCAATTTTTTCTGTTGCAATCTTATTTCAATCTCAAATTTTGGAGTTTTCATTTTAAACATATTGAGTCTGGTCAACTCAATATGTGAGTGTAAGTTTGTTGGAATTGACCACTCTAACAAATGCTTTGTGAAGACGAGAAAACTCCAAGATAAATATTGAACCAGATGAACAACTTTTGACCTATGCTAAGGAGGGACGTGGTGACTTGTCTATGCCTAGATGACCGTTGATAGTTTGATGATTATTGAGTTTGTAGTTGTGAGATGTCTTTGTCAAGTAGTTTTCTATTTATTTCAATTTTGGTTATAAAAAGGGTTGGTGGTTCTTAAACTGGAAGCCCTAGTGTTTGAAACATTAGTTCTTGTGTTAATAAGTTCAAGTTGTTTGATCAAATTTTGAACACATTCAATATCCAGACCTCCATCCTAGCAACTGATAGATAGCCAAAAGTGAAATATCTGATAGATGGTGGTCGGTCCATAGGATGGTTCATTACTCGACGACTCTTATCACGGAAGCCTCGATGAGACGAGGTATCAATATTATTTATCTTGCAAAGTCCATCAATGATGGTCAAAAGCGGTTACATTTTAAATGGAGGTCAAGTGATAGCTCGAAGATGTGGTTGTGAGAGAGCGATGTTTGCGAGATTCCATAGTGGATGTGAGTGCTGATGAAGACCATTTTGACAGAGATTCATTTATTGTTGTAATGTGTGTTTCTATATTTGTCATGTAAGCATTAAGGGAGGGTGTTGGAAGTAATGCTTCCATGTGTATGATGTGATCTACAAGGTTGTCATTGTGAGTCCCAAGGTGTCAATCTAGAAGATGTTGTTCCCTATGTCTAAGTTGTAATTGTGTCATTTTCGAGTCATAGACTCACTTCCTTAAGATCTAGATTCGTTGAAGTCTGTGATCTATGTCCTATATATTTGTAATTGTTGTGATGAATAAAGATATCAAGTGATTTGTGTGTTTCATAATGTTCTCTATCTATTTTTCTAACAATCTCAGGGGAGGCTATTGCATTTGCACAGGCCAATCTCGATTAACAAGATACAATATCACAAGCATATCAAATCTTACATAAATATCATAACCATAACCATAACCATAAAAATCCATACATGACAAACACATTGACAACTAACATGCATACATAACGATCACATTTATCCCATCCAGTCCAAGTGTTTGAACCTGGAATCTCAGATACCACCTTGTAACACATCCTCCCATATTCACCCACTTTTACAAACTCTCCAAGGTAAACATGAGTTGAGTGTCACTATGATATGACCTAGCCTCCAAGTTTCATGTATGGAAATGGGGACAAATAACCAACAACTGACAACAATCCCTCAAGGACTGCAAACCACTAATGAGCTTGCAAGCCACCCTAGGTGATCAATCCTTGAGTTGGAACTATTTTTCATAAAAGAAACTCCCCAACCACACCCATAACAATGCATGCATGCGGTTGGGAGGCTATAACCACATGCATAGGCTTGGCTGCCAACGGTTATGACCCAAATTCCTCAGTTTAGTGCATGCGGTCACGATATCTATGCCACTTTTTTAGGAAAGCCTCTAGACCACTACCCAGAACTGCCTGTAACTTTCTAAAATCATAAATAAATGGTAATAATGCTAAAAACTCAAAACTTGAGAAATATATTGACCAATACATGCCTAATGCAAGATACACATTTTGTCAAACATATGACAAAAATATAAGCTACAGGTCATGAATGCATATTTGATCATAAAATTTCGAAAATTATCTAAAAATCACAAAGAAGGCCCAATTCCCTCATAAGATAACTGCAACAGCACTTGTTATCCCATGCATTCATCAACCATTTAATAACTAATCAAATCATGAGAGAGATCCATAATAATATAATTTCATTTAATCAAGAATATTAACAACATATAACCATAATAGAAACCATGACATCTTTCGACAACGATGATGATAGGAATTACATCTTTCAAGGAGGACCATATTTCATGAATTCAATTGCTCTCTTCATGAAACCTTGGGTTCCCAAATGCAATCCAACAAAGGAAGATTTCTCCTTCCTTCCAATATGGATCAGGTTATACGCCCTTCCTTGTGAAGTATGGGATTTAAATATTTTATCTCACGTTATCAATAAAATAGGGCAATTTTTTATGATGTTGGATAACACAAAGAAAGGGAGATATACCTCCTATGCCCAACTGTGTGTATACCGAGATCTCACCAAACCCCTACGACGAGCATCCTCCTAAGTTGTGAAGACATTGTATGGGAGCATTTGATTGATTACAAGAAAATCCCTTTTCATTGTCGCCATTATCATGCATATGGCCACATGCTCATAGATTTCTTAACAACCTACTTCATGTACTATGCCCACTCATTTAGTTCCACCTAAAAATGACTTTACCATAGTGTTAGGTAGAAGAAGAAATGTCAAAATATGAGGAGAGGGCTTTGATCCACAAAACAACCAAGGAAAAAACAAGTTTACAATTCTTCGTAACATGATAGAGGATAATATGCACAATAAGGAAGGAGGATATGGAACCAGCTACTCAAGAATATCCTTCTAGTGACGAAGTTTCTCAAGCCTCCTCTCCTCAAGATCTAGGGCCAAAGAGTAATTTCAATAATCAAGAGACCCCGACACCAATGGAGGAAGAAGACCTGGAAAATTTGAATTTGCAAAACATGGATCTTCATATACTTGTGGAGGAATGGAAAAGTAAAGACCATGTTGCTATCCCAAAAGAAAAAATTCAACTGATTGCTAGATCATATCTTTGTCATCAATATTTTCTCCTCCACCATGTTCACACACCAGGTACCACTTCTTTATCTTACTCTCCATTTTTTTCGCAAGTGATCAAGTAAAATGCTCCCCAAGGTCAGTCCACCCTAGCCAAAGAACCTAAGATAAAATGTTGTAAAACTAATAGACAACTTCTTCGGGATCTGGGAAAATTCTTGGTTAATTCAGGTAAAGTTTCTTCCATGAATACACTCTTCTATCCTCTTTCCAATCCTTAATTATAAAAGTAATATCATGGAATGTTAGGTTCCTTAATGGAAAATCTAAGTGTCACATCCTTAAATGTAAAATAGCTAAAGAAAATCCTAATATCTCGATGCTTCAAGAGACTAAATGAAATCACCATCGTCTAAGTCAACTTTTCTACTCATTCTAGAGAAATTTGTGATCTCATTTCCAAATGTGCCATGGGTGCATCATGGGGTCTCACAATTATCTAGAATATGTCAATTGTAATTCTCAAATATTCACTCTTTTTTCCTCAAATCTCATTTGTCTGCTTTCAACCCATTGGTTCCTCCTAATTTGGTTTCATCTCTAATGTTTATGGACTTGTATACCCTCATGAGAAAAGAGTCTTTATCTCTAATCTCTCATCTCTATCTTGTCTTTTTGTCCTTGGTCACTAGATCCTGGGAGGGGACTTCAATCTAATCCAATCTCTACAAGAAAAGAAGGGAGGACTGAGAATACTAGAAGGAATGATTCCCCGCTTCAATTCATTTTTTGTTGAATACAAAGTGGTGGATATTCAAACCCCTCATGGAATACACACATGGAATAATAAGAGGGGAGGATCACATCAGGTTGCATCAAGACTATATCACTTTCTAGTTTTAGAATCACTCTTCTTAGCATACATTTTCCTAGATGCATTAATTCTTCCAAGCCATGGTTCAGGTTGCTAGCCAATAGCTCTTCACACGGGTTGATCTTGTTCGCCACAATAAGGCTTTCAGATTCAAGGCTTTATGGCTTCAACATCCAGGATTTTTTTCTAACATAGAAACCTAGTGGCAAGAGTCAGCATCCATTACAAGTTTGTGTAATGTTCCAATTTTAGCAAAGGCTAAAATATATGAAGCACGACTTGAAGGAATGGAATGTTGAGGAATTCAAACAAATCTTCAAAGAGAAACAAAAACTGGAGGAGAGAAGAAGTGAGGTTCAACAGTTTATCATAAATTAGGGAAGATCAAAAGACCTGATAGCATCTAAAAAATCTCTCAAGCGATAACTAGAGGAAACATTAGCACAAGAATAAATTATATACAAGCATAAATCCAGGGTGAATTGATTAAAACAAGGGGAGCACAATTCAAAATTCTTTCACAAGTCAATGATCAACTATAGGAAGAAAAACCGCATAAATCACATACACAATGAGCATAATCATCCCGCGGAGGATCATAAGGACGTTACTTGAGCTCTCTCTCAGCACTTTGGCATTCTTCTAACAAAGGCAATCCATGACAAGATAATTGACATACAAAAGGTAACCCAACACATCCCTTGTTTGGTCTCCGCAAAACAAAATTCTTTACTTCTCAAAGAAATCTCATTCCAAGAAGCAGAAGAGACTATTATGGGTATGCGAAGAGACAAAGATCTGGGCCCTAAAGGCTTTGCAGCTGAATTCTTTCAAGAATGTTGGGATATTGTGGGAAGGGATGTTTGTAAAGTGGTTGAAGACTCACAATGTTTTGCTTTGTTTCTATTTTTCTTCGATGCCACTTTTATATCCCTTATGCCCAAGTCCTCAAAGGCCTCTTCTCCTGCTGATTTTTGACCCATTTCCCTGTGTAATGTCATATATAAAATTATCTCAAAAACCATTTCCAATATACTAAAGCTTATACTTCCTAATCTCATATCCCCTGAGCAGACTAGTTATGTAAAGGGAAGGAAAATCATTGATAGCATCATCCTTGCTCAAGAGCATACTGATTCCATTCATTCCTCCAAGCAACCGAGGCGATTTTTAAACTTGATATGTCAAAATCCTTTGATAAAGTTAGTTTGCAATTAATCTATCATATGCTCATGGCCTTTGGCTTTCATGAAAAATGGATCTCTTAGGTAATGACACTTATTTTTAAAACTTTTCTCTCCATCGAAGTTAATGGTTTTGCCTCCTCAACCTTCACTCCCTTAGGAGGTATAAGGCAACGAGATCCTATCTCTCCCCATATCTTCTTGTTGGTAGTTGAAGGTTTGATCCACTCCATTATATCTACACTCTCACCTCATAGAATTAGAGGTCTTCCCCTTTGCTTCAATCATCAACACTTTGGGCATCAACAATTTGTAGATGACACCATGCTTTTAGGGCACCACTATATTCATGAAGCTCTAGAATTAAAAAAATATCTTGATGACTTTGCAGTGGCCTCTGGCATGGATATCAATAAAGGTAAATCTCATAATTTCTTCTTCAATACCCTGCAAGGAGTCCAAATTCATATTTCTCATCTCCTAGGTCCTAAGAATATCTCCCTTCTATCAAAATATTTAGGGGGCCCTCTAACTTCAAACCCTCTTCGCCAATTAGTTTGGGAAGGCAAATTGCTTAAAATTGAAGCAAAACTCTCAATCTAGAGTTTTAGAGCTTTGAACATATATGGTCGATTTACCCTTTTAAAATTTATGCTACAGTCGATGCCCACCTACCTTATTTCTTCTCTTGATGCTCCTAAATCCATTATCAACAAGATTTGAAACCTTCAACACTCTTTCCTCTGGGGTGGAGTCAAATTAGATTGGAAAATGGACGTTGGTAGCCTAGGATAAACTATGTCTTCCCAAGTCTGCAGGGGGTCTGGGCTTAAGGGACCCTAGGGTTCTAAGCCAAGCCCTGAGTGAAAAATCTTGGTGGAGATGGTTAAAATCCCCTCAAATCTATGGTGTCAAATGCAGACTAAAACTCATTCACGGGGCATCCACTCTCCTTAGCTAGTTAAAATGTTTGAAAGAACTTCTAGATATCACATATGGAATGCATCCCAACAAAAAAATTATTTAATTAAGGACCATTGCTTCTGGGAAGTACGAAAAAGTATGACAACCTTGTTCTAGGAAGACTCCTAGAATTAGTGGCCTAAAATTTCTTCTCAAGCCAACTTGCATGAAATTAGGGGAAATCTTCATCAAAGAGAAATTTCTTTGGTCAAGCATTATTGGGACACATATTCTTTTGATTTACCCTGGCACCCATGGAAAATACAATCACCTGCATATGCAAATACTCACGTTGATGAACACCAACTCTTAAAGCCCATCCTAGCTACTCACAATATTGTTGTGCAATAATATAATGATGTCTTACGATGGGGATATGGTCTGTTAGGGGATTTCAACATCAAGGAAGCTTGTAAAATTCAAACTCAGTCTTAGCCAATTGAACTAAATCAAACATGGAATCACCTCTAGAAGCTTAAGAACTGGCCTAAAATCAGTCTCTTCCTCTGGCTGCTCCTCAAAAACTAAACCCTCACTTGGAATAAGCTACAAAAATTTCGATTCCTGGGTCCCTCTATTTGTATTTTGTGCTTTGCTCAATCGGAGGATCACAACCATATGTTACTCTCTTACTCCTCCTCCTATTTTCTTCGGGAGAAAATGGCCTCTTTATTCAGTAGATCCAACCTAATTCCTCATTCTGTCATTACCTCACTGTAAAATTGGTTTGAATCCCTATTTCATAGTCCCATTCTCAATTGAGTTGGGATTTTGATACCGAGTTTTATCACATGGAACATATGGAAAGAGAGGAACGATTGTATCTTTAGTAACATCTCATCTCCATTGGATGTAGTCTAGCACCTCATCCTTTCACAACTTAAATAGACCATTGAATCAATGAATTGGTCTTCCCAGGACTAGGAATTCCCCCTAATGAGTAGATCATCTTGCGCCTTCTTGGTATCAATTCTTACATCTCTCTCCTTTGATTCACCTCTCTCTTCCTAGCATGTTAGACCATCGTCTTGGTCCCATCCTCCCCCATTTTTCATAAAGATTAATTCTGATGACGTTTCTCAATGCAATCCAAGCCCAATTGGTTATGATGGAGTCTTTAAAGATAGTTAAGGACAAATACTTAACATTTTCACAAGCAAACATGGAATTACGACCAAGAACAAAGTTGAGCTATGGGGTCTTGAACATGGTCTAATCATTTCTTTAAGCCACAATTATTATCATCTACTCATTAAAGGTGATTCATTTCTTATTATCTCCATCCTAAAGAAGCTTTAGTGTAGCTTGTCTCTCTCGAAAATATCAGGTAGTTGGCACATCAAATCCCATATCTCTAAAGTTGCCTCTCTGCTCAAATGCATCCAAGCTCCCATGCTCTCTCATGTTCGTCACTCGGGAAATAAGTTAGCATATTACCTAGCCAATCATGCACTAGATTTGGAAGGCACCTCACTGAATGAAAAATGGTCCTAAACACTTCTGAATCAACTCATAAATGCTTATCTTTTCATTGCGCAACAAGACTACTCCCCCATGGCAGGTGAATGATCCCACCATTTGACGCAATAATGAATATGGTATCAAGCATGAACGACCACTTGGACCAACTTTCACTTCAAATAGATTCCAACTATCCTAGTTTAAATGCTTAGGCATTGCAAGCCTTTATGCACCTTTGGCCATTGTACACAGCCTCCTCCTACGCTTGCTAGATAATGATTTCCCTCAGTCATCATTCATACAATATCCTCATTCCCCTAGCAGAGAGATGCATCATGGCATGTAGGTTTCCTATTTTAGGTACCTCTATGACCTTTGTAATCTGTTATAAAATTCATTCTGTGTCATCAACAATGCTTGTCCATGGTTATCATGCATGATCTTCTTCTCATTATGGTGCATTCCCAAGTTGGAATGTCCTTGGGTTTGTATTGGTTCTCTCAAAGATGGTGTATTTGTGTCTCCATCCATGTTTAGTTGGGAATTTCTTTGTTTCCTGTCTTTGCATGGAGGCTTGAAGGATATATTTGGCCTTCATGACTCATGCTCATGATACGCCTCTCCCACTAGGTTATATGCTTTCTATTGATTCTCAAGCTTCTTTGATGGGGTTTCCAAATTGCTTTCGTTCTCTCACGAAAAATAATGGTTTCTCCCCTCATATTTTAGAATCAGCTGCATAACTGGCATGGGCTATTTTGAAATGACTAATTCGTGGCTCACAATCTATAGAGGCTCATCTGCATGGTCCTCTTGTAATATTCAACTCTAATTAAATTTATTAATTCTCTTCCAGTAGCATGTTCCCTTTAATTGGCATCATGTAAGCTCCCAACAGGTGAGGAATATTGCATTAAATATGAGCATAAGGAAATGGAGGAAGTCTCGAAGTACAGGAAATGGGTTGCATCTTCAGGTTGAAACACATATGAAAGTCACAAGTCGAAGCTCAAGGCATGTTGTTGTTCATTGTCTGACATTGTTCGTGGCACATCGTTGTTAGTGGTTCGTCGACATTGCTAGTGGTTCAGTAAAGATGTTGGTGGTCAGCTGGTACTTCTTCCTTGGACGGCTCATTATACATGGCCCAAAGCGTGCATTATCCAGGTCACTATGTTGTGATAGTTCCTATTTTAGCTATATTAATAGTTTATTTTTGGATATCTAGTAATGGGAGTTTTCTTTTTAAGTAGGTGTGGCTTTGTAGATCATAGCACTTGTATTAGAAATTGCTTGACACACTGGAAGGAATTGGGAAATGTTTTATTTCTATTAGTTGAATTGATCAAGTACAATATATGTAATCTTAAGTTGCTTAATCTATGCTACTGGGTTGGTTTCCCGATGGGAATACCAGTAGCACAACGAACTATCACTTGTATTTCCTCTCTTAGATAATGAAAAGCTAAACTTCAGATAAAAAAGATTTTGATTGAAATATACATTAATCAAATAATTAAATCTTAATCATGGTAATTAAGTGGCTAATGAAAATTATACATTTTGTGGGTGAAATAATATTATGATATTTGTCACTTTCCTAGATTTTCCTCTTCAACATTGCCCAACATGATTAAGATATGTAAATCAAACTCTTCTATAATATGCTCCTTTCTCAAAGCCTAGAATAGATATTTCTTGTTTGCATGCCAAATTTTTTGATCCTGAATGTCTTCATTTGTTATTCCACCATCACTAACTCCTATTATTACTTCTAATAAAACATGTACAAATCATTGGCATGCTTAGAGATTGCTTATTTGCTTGCCAAACTCTATGATGCTAGATTACCACATTTGGAAATTCATTACCATTAAATCCTATTGTTACTTCTCACAAAGCATGTACAAATTATTGACATCCCTCATTCCTTTGGAATTGGCATTGGAAAAAGGATATGAAACAATTGTAAACTACATGACCAATGCTGCATTTACAATCGTGCTAATTTTTAACAAGTCTTTGGCCAAGGAAAAAAAAATTGTATCTCCTTATAAGTTTTGTTTGACATATAATGCCACAAATTATTAACCTCCAATTCATACATGTGAATAATCACAACTTCCCTACTACTTGAAATTTCTTCATGACTCATAAATTAAATCCTCTTAGATGTCATATGCTAACTTAGTAGCCCATGAACCCAAGTATCAACACTTTCAAAAAGTTAAGGCTCTCCATGTCATTATTAAAAATAATTTTGTTCCATTGTTGTAAGATGCTACATTAGCCTCTTCCTTCACCTACACAACAATTTTTGTGAGATACATATTTAGTTGCAACTAATGAAAAGTGATTTCTTCTTTCACCTCAATATTTACGCCGTAAGGCGTTCCCTCTGAGAAAGACATCCCTAAAATGTGACGTGTGCGATCCTGAGCCATTGATTCTGTGTGTTAGATGATTGGAGTGTTTTCTGCCGTTCGTTTTTTCTGTTTTTCATAGAAAAAAATGGTTTTTTTTGGCCTGCTGGCGATGAGACTCTTCTGCTGGCCATGAGACTCTTTGCAGAGACTGCCTGCTGGCAAATGAGACTCTTCTGCTGGCAATGAGACTCTTCAATGAGACTCTTCATGTCCTTCTTCCCTACTCTTTGTACCTATTTGAAGGCTATGTGGAAAATCTGATGCTTTGTTTTTTCTTATTCTCACCTGCCTCACGAATCGCAAGCTCCTTCGGCCTATCCATGTCCATAGCAACCCTGTGCGCTCCTTGGAGGGATCTGATGTCAAAATTGTTGTCTGCGTAGATTACCAGTGTTGTTTATCCGGCCGGCCTTCACATTTTTCGGTTCGTTCCTCTGCCTATTCTTAACTCCTCTCTGGTTTCCTTGCTATTTTTTATTAATGACTGTCGTTCAACAAATTGTCATTTCCCTAAAATGAATGTCACACCTCAAACATATATTTGGTCTATTCTGTTTCAACTTTCAACTTGATCACAAACATTTTTCTTAGCTGGAATAGGTTTTATCAGATCTGTTGTGCTTCTAATGTATAATACAAAACAAGTCTGCATAACATGCGTCTGGAAATAGTCTATCTTCAATTTAGTAAACACGTCTTGCAGAATTTTATATTTCTAGATCATGTCATGCTCTGTTTTTGCATCGAAATTTACCTGCAATGTAGCATAGGCAGGATTTGGATAGAGCAGATGATCAGCAGTTTCCTTGAAAATACCACACCCATCATTTCCAGCCTCTTCAACTCCAAATTCATTCACAAATGTTGCGTGAATTATTCCTCTAGGTTATTCTTATTCTCACCTGCCTCACGAATCGCAAGCTCCTTCGGCCTATCCATGTCCATAGCAACCCTGTGCGCTCCTTGGAGGGATCTGATGTCAAAATTGCTGTCTGCGTAGATTACCAGTGTTGTTTATCCGGCCGGCCTTCACATTTTTCGGTTCGTTCCTTTGCCTATTCTTAACTCCTCTCTGGTTTCCTTGCTATTTTTTATTAATGACTGTCGTTCAACAAAATGTCATTTCCCTTAAATGAATGTCACACCTCAAACATATATTTGGTCTATTCTGTTTCAACTTTCAACTTGATCACAAACATTTTTCTTAGCTGGAATAGGTTTTATCAGATCTGTTGTGCTTCTAATGTATAATACAAAACAAGTCTGCATAACATGCGTCTGGAAATAGTCTATCTTCAATTTAGTAAACACGTCTTGCAGAATTTTATATTTCTAGATCATGTCATGCTCTGTTTTTGCATCGAAATTTACCTGCAATGTAGCAAATTCCAAAGGGTCATCAAATAATCCAGTATCAGTTTCTTGTTAACTGTTAAATGTGGTTATTTTGGATTTATTAATAGTCGTTTATTTTACAACTGTCGAATACCAGATACCTAGAATTGTGCCTTAATTGTTTTTTCTATGATCCGAGGCTTAAATCAAGGACTTAAACCCTTTGAAATCCACCTGGAATGAGTACTTGTCACTTCCTATTGTTCACCATTGACTGCTACATGTGAAGCCATGTCATCGCTATGACAACGCCATCGAACATTACTTGAAATCACCAAGTCATTGTTTAAACCACACCACTGCTACTTGATGCCATGTGAAATGTTATGTCAACATTGGAATTTCGTATTGGATCATTTCTGCATAACATGCGTCTGGAAATAGTCTATCTTCAATTTAGTAAACACGTCTTGCAGAATTTTATAATTCTAGATCATGTCATGCTCTGTTTTTGCATCGAAATTTACCTGCAATGTAGCAAATTCCAATGGGTCTGTTTGTCTTAGGTTTTGGATTTTGAGGTAGATCATGAGTTGGAGCAGGGGAACCTGAACTTGATTTCACAATATATTTTGGCATAGGCAGGATTTGGATAGAGCAGATGATCAGCAGTTTCCTTGAAAATACCACACCCATCATTTCCAGCCTCTTCAACTCCAAATTCATTCACAAATGTTGCGTGAATTATTCCTCTAGGTTATTCTCATGTCAATCCATTTAATTCCCTGAATGAATCCTCAACAGCCCGGTCTTGCCTTATCCTGATTTGGTATCATTCAAAAGACTGTGTGAGAGCTTCTGTTTTCTATGGCCGAGGCTAGCACTGAAGTATAAATCTGGATTCTGAACCCTTTTTATAAATGGCACTAACAATGGTGTTTGTTTCAGCAGGTCACTGACAATTGGATTTTCATTTCCAGCCTTAGTATAGGAGAATCTTCCCTCAAAGGCATCACGAGCATGAAGGTCATCTAGCGATGTAAAATTGTTTCCTACAATTCCAATCCTGCAACTGTGCCAATAGTACAGCTGTTAACATGCTGAATCTCTCTCCCTGTAACTGAAATCCTTTTTGATTTGATACAGACTGAACAGACTTCTCAAGATGTTTAGGAAACCTAGAGGGGACCACCTATAGCAGTAACCACAATGCCTCTTTCAAAATGTTAACTAGCTCCTTCACATCTTGGAATGAAAGTGGCTTCTGTTGCTCATATAACTCCTCATTATCAGTTATTGTCAACATGCGCTTATAAAATGGACAGAAAACAGAAAAAGACAGCAACCAACCACTTGAAAGAGGATCTCCTGGTTATAGGAATGTTGCCAAATCCTCCATAAATGCTCACTTTTGGCTCAAGTGACGCCTTTTCATGTAATGCCAAAGAGTAGTAACAAGTTCAGTTGTATATGCCAGCCCAGTCATTACATTCTCAAGGGGAAACATTGTGATAGAAAGATGCAAAAATCTATAAATTACAGTAACAGTTGTTGCTTCTATTGTAGATGGCTCCTCATTGGAATTAGTTCTTTCACCAAAATCTGCCATGTCTCCTCATTGGAATTAGTGCTTTCACCAAAATCTGCCATGTCTCCATAAAGAAATCTCAGACTGTTTCAGGAAATCTATATTAACTGCACTAAGGATTTGCTTCTCTAAATCCTTGTGCAGTATTATCTGACCCTCATCCTCTCCCATATCATTATCAGATTGTTTTGCAGTTGAAGGCTTAAAATTATGGGGTATCTCCAAAAGTCTGCAAAGTACAATTTGGCCTAGATAAAGCAAAACCAGCAATTTCCAAGACCTTACTGAGCAAACGAGCATTACTAGGAAGTTGTGAAGTTGTATCTGCAGGAAGAAAATTGAGGAGACTTGGCAAAACAGTTGCTATCTGTTGAATGTAACAAAGGCAGAGACCTTGACTTACAATAGCCTGCTTAAGTTTTAGGAATTGCTTCCATTGAAAAGGAATGGAGAAAAATTGTGCTGGAAAACTCAAATGCTTATTGTGACTATTGTAGGTCTTCTGAGCACTTTTGTAAGCGAGTCTTGTAAGTAAAATCTCTCCCCAAAACATCCCATCTCCAGCAATGCTGGTTTAAATGCCCTGCAGGGTGAAGATTAGCTTCTGGAATTGACTAAATGTATATCTGCAAAATATAGTCCAAAGTGTTTCCATCCCAAGGAAGTGTAAAATCTGTTAAACTGATAGCTGTATCTAACAACTGCAACTTGGTGAATCAGCAAATTCCCTTGGTGGTCTTAAAAGCTCAGACTTTAGTTGCTCCACGTTTTGATGCATTGCCTGTAGACAGCAAATGGCAAAATGTTTTACTCTGTATTTTATAATGGTTCGATCAGAAGAATTATTATAATCCCCATCTATAAATATGGTTAGGATATTGCTAGAAACTTGGATAGATAGATGAAGCAATTTACAGGCTTACACGATGAAGAATATCCCCATTGTCAGTTGCATTAAAGAAAAACAACTGGTGGAAATATTGTGAACTGGGTTTGAATGCATTTATTTCAAACTTTCCACTATTTTCGCCATAACTAAGACAAAACTCTTATGTATCACTGACCTTGCAGCAAGAGCTTCCCTTCTTCCTCTAAAAAATTTCTGGACTACCAGAGCACTCAGAGTCTGCTGACGAAGCATCTGGCACTGTTCCCGCACAAGCTTAGTTTGTTCCAAATGTTTCTGCATCTCCCTCTCTTTTGAGATCCACCCTCCCAAATCCACAGTCTTTCACCTTGATGGGTCCCCAGAGAAAAACATTCTGCTCTTGTCTAATCTGCTCTCTCCTTGTGCAATTAGGAACTCAGCTTACTTTCGAGGTACAAATTTCTCTTAGAGCTGATTTGCTGAGTTTTCATTTGAAGTAACAGTTACGAAAAGCAAACTGTGCAAAGGGCCTGTTTATTTGTAGTGAAGGGAAATCTTAAATTAGTCCAACGTTTCTTCTTTCATTTTTTTTCTTCGTTGGTTGGTTTTTAATTTAATTTGAATATATTTATTTGTTGCTCGTTTCGTTCTTTGTTTAATCACAAGAAAGTCCTGCTATTTGAAACAAAATAAGTTAATTCTTTTTCATTATCATTCCATTAAGAGTGGAAGGTTTATGACTGAAACAAGTATAAATCTGCACTGCATCGCTCATATCATTGAGAAAATTTTTGGCATTAGTGGGCATCATCTCGATATTTAGTTTATGTCTGTGCGATATCAATTTCTATTTTCCTGGCTTCCACATAAGCTTATGCAATGCATTCAACCAAAGGCTTTTGCAAGACTAGTGGTCCATTAGAGTTGTGGCGCACTGGTATGGTTGGGATGGGTTGATATGGCAAAACTCTGATTCTCATGGCCCTCTTTAGCAGACAAAATGTGATGGTCCATTACTTAGGTAGATTGTTTCACAGTCTGTCTTTTACACGAGGTGTAAAAGGATGGGTGAATCAGAGCATGCAGACAAAGAGGTTTCCCTTAATTTTGGATGATGTATGGGAAGAACCTGCGAAATTGCTGGAGAAATTAAGAGTACTCGGCTTTAATTCTTATAATCAAACAACACTGTTAGATGTCCGTCAAAGCAGAGATATCCACAATAAAAATCGAGGATTTGATAGAAGATGAGAGTTGGTGGTTGTTTGGTTTTCAGCATTTTCCATATAATGGTAGAGATATGCTAGGAAAATGACCCAAACTGAGAAGGTTGGCGCCATGGAGTCTGGGCTCAATTGGAGAAATTCAAGTGATCAGGTTTCGATTCCTTTATGTAAAAATGGAGGCATTTTCAGAGTGCCTCTGTTGTAATGGTTTCATGTAAATAAGATGGAAAGTAATTTTTGTGAATTTCAAAATTTGATCAAATTTTAATTATGTGAATGTATTGTAAACAATTTCGGTCAATAAAGGATATTCGTTTGGTTAATCTCCTTACCTGTTACATGAACCTTTCTGATATGTAGTTACTAGAATGCTTTCATCCAAATTCGATTCACAAGTTGGTCATTTTCTTAGCAGGATTCATTCACTAATTCAGAGAGCCATGTTAAGCTTTCTAATCATTCATTTCCAGGTCCTTCACAAACTCATAACCCCCACTAGTCATAGTGAATCTAACACTGAATATTAAATGATATATTTCTTTTAACTTATTTATTGTTCTCTGGTAACTTACGCTGCAACTCTGTACTTGCTTAATATTATAAGCAACAAGTTTACATACCTCCCATGAGCTTCAAGAGAACCCACTCTAAACTGAGAAATTCTGTTGAGGAAGCAATGGAAATATTTCTAAGTTTCTCCAAGCTTGTTCCGAATGGTTTTGGGGACTTATGTTTGGGAGACAAAAAACTCATTGTTTTAACAAGTTTAATTCCCTAGAAATAGTTGCCTATCTACAACACTCTGATTAGGATGGGCTGGTTGAAGACATTGTTGCTTGTGAATTGCTTGTTGCTTGCAAGTTTAGAAAGGGTCGTTTCCCATGTACAAGACATCAAAAAACTAATCATTACAAATGATGTTAAATTGAACAGTTAATTTCTCATATGCCCTGGAAGTTTTGCTCAAATCTCTGATGGAAACATCCTGCATATGGTTTAAAATTGTTGACTAGAGAATGAGATTCATAACATTATTGATGTCAATGTGCACAAATGATAACTTTTGGTTGTGTAAATTGCAAGCACATTTCATATCAGTCTCTATGCATTCCTATACTAAATGCTATTAAAGATGTAATATAATGCTACCGTTTTTTTGCAAGACTCAAAACCAAGGTTCATAAAAACAAATTATGATACCAGTATTTAGAAGGACCTCATTTGTTGTTAGGATCAAACTTTTGAAGGGCTTGGCATAATGCTGCCATTCATTGCAAGATTCAAAGGAATTACTAATATAACCAAGGCTCATAAAACAAATTATGATTCCTGTATTAAAAAGGACCTCCTTTGTTGTCACGATGAAGCTGTTGGAAGGGTATGGTGCCTTTTATGTTTACATCCTCTTATCCAAATGGCATGATGAGTGAAATGAATTTGTCTACATTATTTTTGATAGGTATTCATGAAAACATATCCCTTTTTTCTACTTTGTCAATTTTTATAAACATCCTTCAGAATCAAAGTTCCAACTTCCTTGACTCATATTCGGTATGATGGAAAAGTTGTAAGTTTTTGGTAGTTTCACGAATATGGTTGCTGATCTCTATTAAGGGAGGAACAGTAAAGATACATTTTTCTGTTATATATGGTCAAAGAATTCAAGCAGTTCAGGCAAGCCCTGCACAGGCAGATCAATGTATAATCTTTTCCAATGTTATAAAAGACTTTTTCTTCAAGATATACATGTGAGGACATCCCACACCTAATGGGGCATCTGCACATCAAGTCCCACTATAAAAGGTTGGGATGTAATCTATAAATATAGAACTTTAGTAATTGTTTTCTAGTTAAGCCATTCTGAGTTTTATTTAATTAAAACCTTGTGCATGGAGACAACTCCTGGGTGAACCATGTCTATCATTTGGCATTGAACAGCTCCTGATGCAGCCTGTATATATACACATAACCATCATCCTCATTTCAGAAATCAAGACATGAAAATGTGTTGGGCCCTCAAATGATACATACAGAATCCCTTACAAATGATCGTTCAATGATGGCATCCTGCTACTATCATGTTTTAACATCTCAACATTCAAATACTGGCAATAACAATGAATTGGGTATGTATTGACTATTGACTACCTCCTCTATTTTGGAGAGATTGAGCTGCAGGGCAGAATTGATCCATGCTAGAAGCTCGTTCCTGCCCACAAAGTAGGCACCATCCATCATCCCTATATTAGCTCCTACTTGTTGAAGAGGGCTTTGTCTTAGGTTTTGGATTTTGAGGTAGATCGTGAGTTGGAGCAGGGGAACCTGAACTTGATCCAGGTTTAGGAACAATTTCAAGAAACAACCATTAGAACACCACCAACAACATCATCACTATAATAAACTAAAACCAAAGTAATTGGAAAGATACACCTTCAAAACAAATGGTTACAAATGCCATCAGATGTATCTATAACATTGCCTTCACGTGAAAACTTATCGATTGCTTTGTTAACATCTTTCTTTCTTAAATTCTTGATGTCCACGAAGTTGAAGCAATGGAGTTTTTCTTTTAGCCTTTGCTTTGTCTTTTATTTTTATTGCATGTTATGAACTAGATAAAAATGAAAATTCAGTTTGTTGTAGTGATAAGCAAGATACTGAAGGAGTCATTCGGTATGATGGAAAAGCTGTAAGTTTTTGGTTGTTTCACGAATATGGTTGCTGATCTCTATTAAGGGAGGAAGAGTAAAGATACATTTTTCTGTTATATATGGTCAAAGAAGTCAAGCAGTTCAGGCAAGCCCTGCACAGACAGATCAATGTATAGTCTTTTCCAATGTTATAAAAGACTTTTTCGCCGACAATTGGTTTATCGCTATTCAATGAATACAACACAGAAGGTCTACTCTCTATGGCTTTGCCTGCCCTCTTCTCGACAAGTGTTGCAATGCCAAATCAGCCAAGAATGAAAGCAGTGTAGCTACATGAATATGCACTTCATCTCATACGTTACTACGACAACAGATTTGGAAACCACCCACGCTTTCGTTATTACATATATAATCTCATGATGCGGCATCGCAGTCAAGCAACAGCGTCGTTTTTTGTGAAAAAAAACATCTCAGATAGCTTTCCAATATCTATTCAAGATTTGAACATCCGATTAGAACAATTTCCAGATGAACAATTGGCAGAGCAATTCATGCGATTCGGTAGCTCTTTGCGTGGAACAAGGTCATTTTGGCACAAAGCTAAAAACGAACTAACCGACATGATATCTCAACTCGGTTGCCCGATGTTCTTCTTCACATTAAGTGCAGCTGATACAAAATTGCCTGATCTTCATGCAATCATGCCCGGATGTCTTCCTTCTGATATTGCAAAACAACAAAAGTGGAGAAATGATAACATTATCTCTAACCCACATTTAACATCACTTTATATGCACCATAGATTCACAGCATTTCGTGAGATTATCTTAGAGAAACACTTGAATACAAAAGATTACTGGTACAGGTACGGATTCTACCACTTTTTTTTTTTCCTCCAATAACTCTAAACAACATTCCTCACCTATTGCAAATTTATCTTACAAAAACGCATATTTGATAGGTATGAATGGCAACATAGGGGATCTGCGCACATCCATGGATTCCTTTGGCTAGAAAATGCACCTGATATGGAAAACCTCAACTGGGAAGACACAAAAGCAGTTGATATTGCAAGGCAGTTCTTTGACAAATATATTTCTGCTTGGAACCCTCGTGCTCCTGCGACTTCAAACCAGCCAAATCCTTGGACAAATCCTGAAGACCCTTGTCTGTTGTCCACACCGCAAATCTTCAGAACCAATCCTTTCAGTGACTATGAACAACTCGTCAATTGTGTTGAACGTCACACAAAATGCTCAGAAAGCACGTGCCTAAAAAAAAATGGATCCTCACTCCAATGTCGTTATAAAGCACCGTGGGAATTGCATCCAAACTCGGCCTTATTCATTGATTCCAAAGGCCAAAAAACATACACCCCTACTCGCAACGACGATCGACTCAATAGCCATAACCCTACCATCCTATCTATTTGGCGTGCAAATGTTGACTGCCAACCAGTACTGTCCATACATGCTGTACAAAAATATATCGCCAAATATGCATCCAAAGCAGAAAAAAAATCTGAAAGTTTCCACGACATGCTACGTAGAATTGTCCTCGCTTCACCCATTGCTGACCCAGCAACATCTGCATTTCGAAAATTTCTTGCAGAAACCCTTGTTGATCGTGACATTGGAGCACAAGAAACCTGCCATATGCTGCAAAAATTACCATTAACATTATGTAGTCGGCCATTCATTTCTTTAAATGTAAACCAAAAAATTCTTATGCGCCTTCCACAAATGAACACCACCTCCACTGCATCCCCGCACATCATAGATACATATATCCAACGCCCTTCTACGCTAGAGTCCACATCACTAATAGAATTGGCAAGATCCTGGTCATATGATCCTCGTCGCAAAACAAACAAATGAAAAAAAGGGCCTACAGAAGCAGTTGTTCGGGTCGTGCCACGTTACTCCTCCATACCATCCACTACAGAACCTTGCTACGCTGACTTTTGCAGGGTTGAGCTTATGCTATACAAACCTTTTCGCGATATCGTACAAGATATAGGAAATTCTGCTGCAGAATTCATCGCAAATTGGCAAACATTTCGTCCATTCTACACTCCTTGGCATCAACACCGCACACTATCTGATATTGAATCTGCCACAAATGATCCCTCAACTATACATGAAACCAGTCCAACAGACACCATGGAAATAAATGAATGGGAATTTCTTTCCCAATTATACCCTACGAATGAGCTTCTCATAAATGACCTTGACATGCTTGGTCTTCGTGGCTTTGATGACACCCATAACTGGAATCATACCACTATCCCATTCGATCTACAAAATAGTGCGATACAATTCATTGAGAATAGCCGCTCCATCCAACGCATTCTTCAAACAAATCAACATGTCCTGCCGACCCTTGCTACATTGTCTCCAATGCAAAGAAAAGCTCTAAATATTATTTCTAATCATTTTTCTAGGAAGGATTATTTACCCGCTCTCGGAATGATAATACAAGGCACTGCTGGTACGGGAAAATCCCTCCTTATAAATTGCATCAAAGATATGCTCACACGTCTTGCAAACCTGGAACCTTCGCTGATCATGCTCCTCGCCCCTACACGGGTTGCTTCCTTCAACATACAAGCATCGACAATCCATTCTGCTTTGCACCTTCCTATAAAGGATCTTATGCCCTTAGAAGGTAGTGCTCTTGCAAAATTCCAGGAAGAACTCAGGCATATAAGATACATACTAATCGATGAAATGAGCTTCATTGGGCCAAAGCTTCTCAGCCATATTGATGAACGTCTTCGCGAGGCATTTCCCCACCGAAGAAACACTCCTTTCGGTGGCTGTTCCATAATATTGGTTGGTGATCTCGCTCAACTACCGCCCGTCAAAGACATACCTCTGTATGCAGGGACGAGCCACGGAAGCGCACTATGGAACACCTTCAACACAGTCATCACATTAGACACAATATTTCGTCAACAAGGCGACGATATCGCACAGGTTACTTTTAGGAACATTCTCCAAAACATTAGAGATGCACATCCAACAATCGCCGACTACAACATACTCATGTCGCACACAGATTCCTTTCTATCAGAAGAAGAAATATGTTCATTCCATGATTCCATGCATCTATTTCCAACTAATGCTCAAACAATGGTCCATAATAAGCAAATGATGAAATCTCTAAACACTCCTATTGCACGGTCCATTGCTGAAGATGACAACACATATTCCAATAATTCCTCTGAAGACGAGCAACTTGAACGAATTTTATTACTATGCAATGGCGAAAAAGTTATGTTGACTTCCAACCTTTGGGTTTCAGCCGGCCTTGTTAATGGTTCCCTCGGAAAAATTGTTACCATCTTTTACAAAGATTCAACTGCACCACCCCAAATTCCAACATTTGTTGTTGTAGATTTCCCCAAATACATTGGGCCTCCTTGGGATGAAAGAAACCCCACTCACTTGCCTATTCTAGCAGTAAAAAGAAATGGTCGTACACAAATTCCACTGAAGATGGCTTGGGCTTTAACCATACATAAATCTCAAGGTATGACGCTTCCAAAAGCAACAATTGTCATTGGAAAAACAGAACGTCAAGGTCTCACATTCACAACTATTTCAAGAGTGCCTTCTCTACAAGGTCTTCAGATTAACCCCGCATTCAGTTTCGATCGTTACAATAAAATGAAAGACAACAAAAACATTGCTCGCAGAAAAAACACCGAAGAAATTCTCCGTTCAATGCCGCCCCCAGATAATCTGCTCCAACCCATACTTTGACTTCGCCAAAAGGTCTCCTCTATTTATTTACCTCATTCTATTTCATAACATACTTTTCATATCTTTTAACAACAACCAACTTTAATGAATATTAGTAAATAAGCAACCATTTGAATGTCTTTATATTGTCTGTACATCTCATTCTAGCCTTTTCTTTCTTTTGCAACAGGCCACATGGCCTCAGAAATAACATACCTGCACAACTACAGGTCGCCTGGCAAGCGAAAAAACTGCATCTCCATCTATGCGTTAACCTCCAATGGTGTTCACTACGCTATTATCCTCCATGCATCTTCCACTAACAATATATAAATCCCCATAGCAAAGGTAACTTCATTTCCATTCATTCCAGATTCATTTTAACACAGCTCACATGCAAAGTATTGCTAATAAATTTCCGCAGTCGATTTACATATTGCTAACTCTAACTAAATATACATTTTACAGGTCCTTTACTGCTTCTTCAGGTCTTCACTACCTCCACCATTTTTTCATACAACTTCAAATATGGAATGACAAGCACAATGTTCTTTAGACTGTTGTCTTCCTTCTCGAACCTCTTTTGTTACAATTCACTATTTGTATTTTCCATTTCAGACTTGAAAAAGGATGTTTCGAACCTCTTTTCTTACAATTCATTGTTTGTATTTTCCATTTCAAACTTGAAAAAGGATGTTTCAAGATCAAATACCATTTTCATGGTTTGTTTCCTCACAACTATTTGTGTTTTCCATTTCAAACTTTAAAAAGGATGTTACAATACACTATTTGTATTTTCCATTTCAAACTTTAAAAAGGATGTTACAATACACTATTTGTATTTTCCATTACACACTTAGAAAATGATGTTTCAACATCGAATGCCATTTTCATAGTTTGTGTCTTCACAACTATTTCTGTTTTATGTTTCAAACTTAAGAAGGGATGTTTCAAGATCACTACCATTTTGATAGTTTATGTCCTCACAACCAATTCATTGTCAATGGGTTTTAACATATTTTTGTTGACAAAGTCAATTCATTTTAACGAATATAATACATGTTTTCAATATATCTTCATATTAATTTAATTTCCCATTTGATTAATGATTTCTTAACTAGCCCTTTCCAAATCAATATGGCTTCCCAGTTGTTGTTCGCATATTAACTTAATTTCCCATTTGAATATTGATGCATATTTATGGCTACTTGCATTCCATTTCAATGGTTTTTTTGCATGGCTTCCTCAAATTAAAACTCAAAATCATCGTCCCTTCCTTTCAGAAAAGCCCGCAAAAGCCTATTCACATTTCGATATTCTTCCACACGCTAAGCCTTACGGCGTCTTCTTTGCAACTTTGGGTGCAAATGCTAGTATTACCATTTTTTGAATATAGTTTTATAGGATCCCATTCGGCCAAGCCTACATGTTTGTCATTTACACATGTTTATGAATTGAAACATTGATAATAAAGAGCACCAATAAGGTATGAATCAAATACCAATGTTGTTGTTAGTATCAAAGTAAGGGAGGTTGTTGCTCGAAACTTGCAACCCAAGGTTAACATTAGGATTAACAAAGATTTTGGCATAGGTAAAGCCTCCAAAACTACCTTTGCCTCAAAATTCTTATCTATATGGGTTATTAACAACACACACATGGCAAGAGAAGCCTAATTATGAATGTGGAATCAAATCTCACTATAGAGATGTGCTAATGATTAAGTATTTAATGTGCACACATGAGAAATTAACATGAAGGATAAGAGACTTCCCAACATTGCTTTGAATTTTAGTAAAAGACACTTCAAACTTAAGAAAGGGGGTGGTAGAAGGACATTGAATCTTGAATAAATCATTTTTTGACATGGTGAAATTTTCATTTCCAAACCATGATAGGTTGCCCAAAGCTTTATCCCAATTAACTTTAGCTTTGTTTCATATCGAAAATTCCTCCAATATGTTGGCTTGGGGTCCACTAGAATAGATAAATGGGTTTTTGTACCAGATGTCTAAATATTAAGTGCAATCCTAAAATATAACAATATAATGCAATTATATACTAAGTAGATAACTATTGTAAAAAATCTGTGTAGGTTAACCTGATAATGCAATATAAATCAAAGCAAAATACTATAACCTACTTCTACTATCAATTTGCAGAAGCTTAAAGATCGAGTTGAACAATATAACCAGAAGAAGAAGAATCAATGGCACAATACACATGAAAATACTTTGGGGAAAGCCTCAGCTAAAAACCCCACATTATTGTATTATCATACATGGCATAAATGCATAGGAATTATACAAAGCCTTAGCTCTCACAGCTAGCCAGCTCTCAGTACAATCCTCACAGATGCTCACAAGAAATCTTGGCTTCTCTCTAACCTTCCTCTCTACCCTCCAAGCTCCTATTTCCTTGCGTTGTTCCTTGTGGATGATTTCCCTTTTACCAAGTGGAAAACTAAGCCTTCAAAACTGCGCAATCCTCAAGGATGAATCCTTGACTACATGCATGAGTTTTCTCCATGAGAAAACACATGTAACTGATAGTACACTGTCCTTGAACATTAATCTCAACTGGGTCTTTCTTAGAATAGACATGCATGAGTTTCTGATGAGGGACTCTTCAGTTAACTGGAGTAGCACTAGTTGAGTGCATTAATGCATCAACTAGCCACTAACTCACTATTAGTTCCTCAAACAGTTTGGAACTAATTTAACTAGACTTAACTTAGTAAACTGAGTTAACTAATTACAACTCAAATATAACTCAATCTTGTCTCCTTAATTTAAGGGATAGCTCTTGCATGACTTCAGAAAGACTTCCAACTTGAATTTCTCCAACTAGTTAATTTAAAATAAATTAATTAATTATTTCCAAGTAGTTGTTAAGACTAAATTCGACTTTTATTCGCAATTTAATTCAAGGACAAATTAAATTGGAATATTCTTGTTGCCATATTTCAACACTCCCCCTCAACAAGAAAGGGATTATCTGCCACCCCAATCCTGTCTTTATGGAACTCGAATTTACACTTTGACAATGCCTTTGTCAAAATGTCAGCATCTTGCTCCTCTGTCGAAATATACTGCAGCAACATGATCCTCTCAACCTGTGAAAAGCCACGGGCAACAAATCTTGCCTTATGCTTCTCCACACTACCATCAGCAACTTGCTTTACCTTATAAAGCCAACGGGAACTCACAACTGACTTGTTCTTCAGTCTCAGAACCACGTCCTAAACACTGTTACGAACTATGGAGTCATACTCCTCCACCATAGCATCAACCCAAATCGGTTGTTGCACTACTTCCTCAAAGGAAGATGGCTTGGTCTCAACACATTCCCCAGCAAGGGCCATGTATCCAGTGTACCTCTCAGGTGACCTCTTCTGTCTGTGCTGAGAAGATGGTGCTCCCACATTCTCTCTCACATCCTCCAACAATCTGCCAGCTTCTCTTGTGCGCTTCTGTCCATCTCTAGAAGACTTTGCTTGAGTGGATGTCTTCACTCCTCGAACCTCTGCATGTGGCTACTCCACATCAGTCTGAGACTCCTCCTCCTTAGGAACCAACAGTTCCTCCATAGCCTATAGTTGGAGCTCCCTCTCAAGGGAAACTTGCATGGCCTTCGGCTCATCAAACTTGAGATCTCTGCGAACCACTGTCCTCTGACTGGTAGGCAAGTACACCCAATAGTTGTGAGGTGTATTAGTGTACCCCACAAATATCCCCAACTCTACTGTTGGCTCAAGCTTCTTTTGTGCATCCTTTGTCCCATGGAAATATACTGATGAGCCAAAGATCCTAAAGTGATCAACATCTGATCTCTTACTGGAGAAAGATTCCTCTAGTGTCTTCATCCCAAGTATGCGATGCTGGCTTCTATTCTACAAATAGACTGTTGTGTTGCATGACTCAGCCCACAAGTGAAGTGGTAGGCCTTGGTCATGCAGCATTGCCCGTGTTACTCCTACAATAGTTCTATTCTTCCTCTTAGACACCCCATTCCGCTGTGGGTTATGAGGTGCCATCAACTCTCGTTTAATTCCTTCCACTGCATAGAAGTCCTTAACCTCTTGAGAGACATATTCTCCACCATTTTCACTTCTCAAGGCCTTGATATTCTTCCCTAACTCTTTCTTGACCTAAGCTTTGAACTTACAAAACTTTGTGAAGGTTTGGTCCTTCTTTTGCATGAAATAAATCCAGCATTTATGAGAGTAGTCATCAATGAAAATCACATAATACCTTTGCTTCGCTGTGAATGCCGTCGAGGATGGTCCACACAAATCAGTATGAACTCGCTCTAAGATAACCTCTGCTGAACTCACGATCATGAAAGGAATACTTGGTGTACTTTCCTAAGGTACAACCTTTGCATGTGTCAACTTGCTCAAGTTTACCTTTGGGAATTCCTATAGATATCTGTTGCATTATCTTCAAAGTGAAAATGGCCCAACCGCCTGTGCCACAACTTGCCAATGTCTTGGCTTTGCACCAATTCCGCTTTCGTACTCAATGTTGTACAATCATCTACCTCTATTTTATAGAGATTCTTCACCCGAATCCCTATCCTCTTGGTTTGACCATGGCTATGTGTCTTAGGAACGCCTTTCCTTTACTGAAGACAACATCGTAGCATTTGTCCTCCAACATCGCAACCGATACCAAGTTCTTCTTCAGTCCAGGCACATACATCACATCTATCAAGGTGAGAGGAGCTCCATGCTCCCTCTGAAAAGCAACCGTGCCCACTCTTGAAACACTATACCTTCCGTCGTCACCCATCTCTATGCGCATCTTGAGGTCTTTCTCCTCCAAGGCACTGAATAAATTTTTATCACCGGTCATGTGGAATGAGGCTCCACTGTCAAGATACCAGACACAACCCATCATCGATGACACCATGCATGCGATGAGGGTAAAATCCATTTCGAACTGAGAGGCTAATGCTTCACCTTCCAATTCTTCCGAGGATCCCTTCTTGGACTTATTCGACAGGCAATTAGTCACATAATCTCCCATCTTGTGACAATTAAAGCATCTTACTTTATACATGTCACCCTTCTTCCCTCCATGAGAAGAATTTGATTTGAAATGGGAAGCCTTCCCCTTCCCTTTCCTTGCCTTACTTGCTAAGGCCAGATTTTCTTCATCATCCTTCTTGGATGTAGAACCATCTCATGTGCTCCTCCTGATCTCCTCCTGCATAAGATCCGACCATAGTTGTTCCCAATCAGACAGTTTCTCCCTTCCATTCACAAAGTCCTGGTAGCTATTCCAACTCTTTGGAAGGCCAAGGAGAGCGAGGCTCACCATATCATGATCGACAGTAGTTATTCCCACACTGCCAAGCTCATCTTTGCAGGTGGTGAGCTTGTTCAGATATGTGCAAATAGTATCGCCCTTCTCCATCTTGATTCTTCAAAGCTTATCCTTGAGTGCCAATTTCCTTTGGTCGCTATTGTTCTGGTAGAGGTCCTTTAATGTCTTCCACATTGAAAATGGACTATCCTTCCCATGGAGACTTGAGACAATATGGTCTCAAACTCCCTCAAGGATGATCCATCTCGCCTTCACCACACACTTCTTCCACTCAGCCAACTCTTGTGCATTAGTTGAAGCTAGCTTTGGGATTTCTTGATCAATGAATTCCTTCAAGCCATTGTCTTCTAATACAACCTCCATTCTATCTTTCCATGCTATGTAATTCGAGCTACCTTCCAAGGCGTACTCGAGTCTCAAGCCATGGAACGCCATTGTCCAACCTTGAAGTATGATATGAATTCGATTTGCACCTGCAACCCAAAACTTCAAACTTCGAATTCTCTTCTCAATATATTGTTCACATTTCTGATACCATGTAGAAAATCTATGATAGGTTAACCCAATAATGCAATATAAATGAAAGCAGAATACTATAACCTACTTCTACTATCAATTTGCGGAAGCTTAAAGATCGATCTGAACAATATAACCAGAAGAAGAAGAATCAATGGCACAATACACATGAAAATACTTTGGGGAAAGCCTCAGGTAAAAACCCCACGCTATTTTATTATCATACATGGTGGAAATACATTGGAATTATACAAAGCCTTAGCTCTCACAACTAGCCAACTCTTAGTACAATCCCCACAGATCCTCACAGGTAATCTTGGCTTCTCTCCAGCCTTCCTCTCTACCCTCCAAGCTCCTATTTACTTGCGTTGTTCCTTGTGGATGATTTGCCTTTTACCAATTGGAAAACCAAGCCTTCAAAACTGCACAATCCTCAAGGATGAATCCTTGACTGCATGCATGAGTTTTCTCCATGAGAAAACACATGCAACTGATAGTACATTGTCCTTGAACATGAATCTCAATTGTGTTATATACCTAGGGGGGATAATAGGGGGTACCAAGGGAGGTACCCAAGGTAATAATGTAATAATGGGATGGGCCATAGTAATAAATAAGGTGGTTAACCCATGTCATGTAAGGGACCACAAGTAGTTAATAATAATGTAATGGGCCCATGGTATTAGTTGATGGTATGAGGGAACCATGGTAATGACCCATGGTATTGTATGTATGAGGCCTATATAGAGGCTAGAGACTCCACATGGAGGATATGAAGTGAAGTATTATTGTATGAACAGGCATATGGCTTGTGGAGTATTCTCCTTCCTTAAGGAGTGAATGTATGGTGTTGCCCTACCTTAAGGGTTTGATCAATAAAGTGAATCAATTCTATCTATTTCAATCTTATTATTCTTGGGTTTATTTCTATTCTCATATATCTTTGGATCAGATCTACAACAATTGGTATCAAAGCTACAACAATTGGTCTTTCTCATAATAGACATGCATGAGTTTCTGATGAGGGAATATTCAGTTAACTGAAGTAGCACTAGTTGAGTGCATTAATGCATCAACTAGTCGTTAACTCACTATTAGTTCCTCAAATAGTTTGGAACTAATTTAACTGGACTTAACTCAGTAAACTGAATTAACTAATTACAACTCAAATATAACTCAATCTTATCTCCTTAATTTAAGGGATAGCTCTTGCATGACTTCAGAAAGACTTCTAACTTGAATTTCTCCAACTAATTAATTTAAAATAAATTAATTAATTATTTCCAAGTAGCTGTTAAGACTAAATTCATTCTTTATTCACAATTTAATTCAAGGACAAATTAAATTGGAATATTCTTGTTGCCATATTTCAACAACTATAATTTAAGAAAAAATAAAAGAAAATGTGAAATTAATAATAAGTTTTGGCCATTAAAAACATGAAAAATAGTTCACAAAATGTTTACAACTAAACAAAATAAGATAATTAACCATTGAAATTAGGAAAGCCTAAATTAAATTGACCAATTATAATTTCACACCCTGAAGTTGATAACTAAATATTGGAATATCAATGGCAAGAAATAATCACTATTGCATGAGAATGGTCTATGACGAAAGCAATTGCTCTAACATTCATTCTAGCTTAAGCAAGTGAACAATAGTATCACATTGAACATATACTAGAATAAGTTTCCATCAATGGATAAGTTGGCTTCTTCATAGAAAAAGAAAAATAGTTTACAATATCCAAAAAAAAACTTTTCTTCTTGCATCTATCTAATTTATGCAAAATGAGAAGAGACAACCAATCACTTTGATTTCCCATCTTGACCATATGGTTCCTCAACTTTGATTGTTTGATTCCACTACTTGAACATTCGGTTCATTAACTTGGGAGGTAGATGCCGAGCCTTTGTTATTTTCAACAATTTTCCACAAACATTTTCCAAGAGTCAAAAAATTCATTGAGTTTATCATCTTGGGGAAAATTATGTTGTTTGAAAGAGCCTTGCAAGATTCAATACTTTATATCATAATTTTCTCAAATTTCTCTAGCTTAGGTAACAAAGTTCTTATCAATGTAATATCTTTGGTGGGAACCTATGAATTGTAGCTTCATAAAACATCAAGGAGGGAATGCATATCCTCTTTGTTCATATAGATGTGGTCTTCTAGCTCTTTCAATACTTGGTCTTAAGTAAAGAAGTTGTGTTTGGGTTCGAAAGAAGGGAGGTGATGGGTTTGAGACATGTTCTTTGTTGCTTACCACATGGTGGCACGAACTATTACTTCATGTTGGATCCCTTTGAGAGAATATTTAGCATATTCTTTCCAACAATTAAGACCAAATTCCATTTCTAGCGAGGTTATTCTAGTAAACACAATAAATTTTGGGGGAGTGTCCTTCAAAGAAGATTACTAACTATTCACCCAAATGTAGTGTAATTGTGATCATTTAGTCAAGTTTCCAAGTTTGAATATGGTCCATAACATCTAATATATATTAACCCAATACTTGTTGGTGTTGGGCCCCTAAAATATTTTTGTGGTAGTGTTTAATTAATTTTGTACCCTAAAAGAATAAATAATAAAACTAGAAACTTCATATTTGTTGGGCTTATAGTAGTTAATATCATTTTCCAACAAAGTAATTGTATGTTCACATGACTTGATTTACTTCTCCACATCGGTAGATTTATAAATTCTTGGGCTATTGCTAGACCAATAGTAATAGAGGCCCTAATAGTAGATTTCCTATTTTCCATTACCACAATTCCAAGAGTAAACACTATTTCCTAATCCAAATTGATCTTCCTACTTTTTTGCATTTTCCTAACTATGATGATCAAATGAAAATAGTTATAAATTCACCACATCATCAACTAGTGTTAGGACATAACCTTATTCTATTGTAACCATGCTTAAACAAAAGAACTAGTAAAGTTTTAAGGAATGTATACTTCTTCCATAGGCCATTGTTCTAGGTTTTGGATCATGTTGTCCAAATTCAAATTGTTTTTCTATTCAACATGATTTTTTGGTGCTTTATCCTTTTGCATTTGTTGTTTTGTGTTGACATTAGTTTGAGTCTTCTTCTTTAATTCTTCTTGATTTCTCATTTTCTATTCATCCTTGGTTTTATCTTCCTTTTTGGATTGTTGTTCTATATTCTTGTTTTCCACTTTGAATTTAGCCTAAACTTTAGTTTCAATTTCCTTCTTTATTCTCTCAGCTTCTAGGTCTTGATTTCTCTTGGTCTCTACTTCAACTTTTGATTTGGCTTCATTTTCCTTTATTTTTGTATCCTCTACTTCCTTCTTCTATTTTTCTTCAAGTTTAGCCTTAGCTTTGGCATCAAATTCCTTCTTTTTAGCTAGTTCTTCCTTTTTATCATGTTTTCCTTGTGCTTCCACTTTCTTCTTGGCCTTTACTTCATCTTTTTTCTTTTCTAAAGCTTCTATATTTCTTTACTCTTGTTCTTTCCTCTTCTCTTGGAGGGCCAATTTTTTAGCAATTGTTATTTTAGCTTCTTTATTTTTCTTGTTTTTGTTTCTAATGCTTGAGCTTGAAGTATATTCAAAACTTCTTCAAAGGCGTGTGCTCTTCTTTTGGATGCTTCTACTCCATTATTTTCATGTTGTGAAAGAAATCTTCATTTTTGACTTATTATCTTTCATAATGTTCAAGGGGTCATGCATTTGAAATATTTTAGAGGGAAATAAATACTTTTACATATTTTATCCTTCAATTCTTGCCCAAGTTGATTCTATAAGCCCATATATGCTTACATACATTAGTTAAGTAGGGAATGACTTCTTCTAATGTTTGGTTAGATAAGATTTAAAACCATGTAAAGTTGTCTAATAAGTTATTTCTTTGATGAGAAACTTCTTTATGAGAAATTTCTTAGGCACATATCGAGAAGTGTATAGTGCTTGAATTGCTCTATAGACTTTGATATAAGTGGAATGCTAATCAAGGTACTAGTCTCCACTGTTTTTCAATACTTCAACCTATTATAATGATATCCTTGGGAAGATCATGTGAAGTAAGAGTTCATAGAACAAAGTTAGAAAACCATTATAAATGGGAGAAAAGTGACACATATATTTGTTTTTTACATAAACTGTTAACATAAACATGAATAGGTGGCTACTCAACTGACTAAGACCATCCTAGTCTTGTCAAAGAATTGAAAGCACAAACTACATCTAACAAATAAACAAGATATAGAATTTTGGGAGCCATGTTAGTGTATTATACTTAACCCTTCCAATCGCTTCTACCAATGAATTAGACAAAATAGTTTCCTAGTTAAAAATATTTTCTCTCTTAGATGTATCATGAATCATAGGTACCCAAGCAAATATCATATAACCTAAATCATTTTCACCATATAAATTTCTTATGAGTTGAATGGCCCATACATATCCCAATATAAAATGGTTCGTAGGAAAAAAACTTACTGTCAAGTTCCCTAAACATTCTTCCCTCTTCATACTAGTCTTCAAGAATCTCATAATAGTTAAGAGTGTTGATGAATTCTGATAACCAATACCAGTAAAATAGATCTCAACTCTTGACATTTTATAATAAGTTTCAAAGTTAATAAATGAAAAATAGCTTATGCATTTCCCTTGTTTATTTAAAACCTTTTTGTTGTTGACATTCATGCGTTGTATTAAATATTAGATCATTTTTACACATGGTGAAATAGGGGCTCTACCTATAGTATTGTGTATATAGGAATTCTTAAAATTTTGCACAACCCTTGCTCTTTTTCTTCTCTTTCAACATTTGATTCCTCATCTTCACTTGGAAAGCTAATCCCATCCTTGAAGGTAAGATATAACTTATTGTAAGTGTGAACAATGTCTAATCCTATGATATAGGATGTGTTTGAATATAAACAATCTAACATCTTTGGCATTGTCTGAAATAAACTATTTTCCCTTGTTGGGTTTCTTCTCCTTCATGACTAAAGATTCAACCCTTGAAGTAGGTTTCCTTAGAGTAGGTGTGATTTGCTTTACACATTCTATTATTAACATGGGCCCATTGGTCTCTTTGACAACCATTTACTATTGAGTTATCCCTTCTTCCATGACCTTTAGGGACCATATATAGATACATTTGCATTATTCATCATAAAATAAGACATGTTGAAGGTTAACTTTGGAAATCATAACCACAATCAAGTCGAATTTTATTAAATAATTCAAAATAAGAAAACAATTTTGAAAATTAAAAATTGTTAACCCAATTTAAGTTATGTTCTATTAATACTAAATCTATGGCTCAAGTTTTATTTAAACAAGAGGTTTCCTCTTCTAATGACACTTAAGGTTTGAAGTGAGCTCATCTCTAAAATGCTTAGAGTATTAGATACTCAATAAGATGCATATCCAATATTTAGTCATAAAAAAATGTTTTAAATAAATATGCATGCAACACAATCACAATGACTATAATTATCTTGAGTTGAGATAAAACCATTTTTGAAAATAAAGTTTTTATTTCAAATTAAATCATATTCATAAGTTAAATGAGCATTGGAATGAAAATTAGACATTTTCGAAGAAGAAAAAAAGACCTTGCTACCCAAATTCAACATTAAATAGTATTTGCATATAACTAGTATTTGCATATAACGAGTCAAATATTGGATTGAGCATTCTATTTGAATGTGGCTATAATATTTTTGGCTCAAATTCATGAATTTATATAAGACTAAGAAGTAATAAAAAATTGACAGTAAATGAGCATAAGAATCTAGGAAGAAAATGCTTCTTATCATCTAGACAACTCAAGCATGGCTAATAGGAGTAAGTGATCTCTTTAATCATCTATGCTTTTGGATTTGTAGTTTAAAGTTGACTTAGAGGAGTTTAGATTGGTTGAAGTACCAAAGAATGATAAGTCTTATCCAAATGCGAAAGACCAACTTAATCAATTTGAGTTTGCAACTAGATTTTTAGAGGGAAAATCAATCAAATCTTGGCACTATTACAATGTGGGTCAATGAGAATTCCCATTTGCGAGCTTTAACGACCAACCATAACTTTTTTTACATCACAAATTTGAAACAAATAACAATTATATATCAAATTTTAAATTAAAAGATATGGAGGTACAATTTGATGGTCGAGAATAATCTATAAGTTAAGTTAACTTCTTTAATGTGAAGTCAAAAAGGGAAACCTTGGTTTTGAAATCAAGATTGATTGATGCATTGGATTCATATTTGAATGAAGACTAAGAGCTTACCTTGATTTTGAGAATTAGATTCAATAATTTGGCTAGAATTAGATTGTAAGATTGGTTCGACTTTGAAATTAAGAAGGATAGTAACGATAAGAAATATAGCTCTTATTTGGAAATCAAAACTACTTCAAAAATAAGTTGTGCATGGAGAAAAATTTCATGATAAGCGAATCAATTCATATATTAAACATGATTTTGAGATTAAGGAAAATAAATAAATAAAAATATTTGGGCCTAATTTAACTTGTTAGGCTTAATTAATAAATCCACCGATCAATTTGAACACTTTCACAATGAAAGAGTAATTACAAAGTTGATTAATACATAAAAGAAATTCAATTTCACATTTGACCAAAGAGCATAAACATTCAGTCTTATCGAAGTTGCCAAGTTTTAAGTAAAACTTGGAGCGTTGTTAAGGGATCAATACCTGGAAGATAAAAGGGGAGACCATTATATATATATATATATATATATATATATATATATATATATATATATATAATGGGGGATTTGAATCGTGAATCTCACAATTTACATCATACTTCATAACACAATGATTTCCAATTAAGCTATCCCGTGGACTTATATTATAGTTATATTATTAAAAGCATCATCACAATTAAATTTAAAGAGAAACTATGATGCAATGAAGAAATAGAGAATAAGAGAAATCTAATGTAGTATAAAGAGATCATTAACCACAAATTAGAAATAAAAATTATGTTTAATGTTATAACTAGTTTAAAGAGAAAAAATATCATGATTAAATAGGAACAATCCCTCTTAAATTGCATATTGAAACTAGAAGTTGGATAATGCCTAAGACACCATGGGAGGAAAAATATCTATCTTTTTTATACTAAGAAAGTGGAGAATAAGAAAACTTTTTCTTAGAATAGTTTGCATATAATACTAAAAAGATGGAAAATGAAAAAGTCATTCTCTTAAAATGGTCGTAAGGTCTCAATTTCACAATATTTTTAACACCATTGATCTTCATAACGGGTTAACTCATCATAACCAACAAAAACTAAAAAAGTTTTTCTCCAAAAACAAAATGTCAAAGCAAATAAATTAATTTCTTTCTAATTTTCTTAAAGTCCAACACATAAAAGTTGATGCCAATAGATGATAATCATCTTCAACATCATTTATAATAGCTTGCAATGCATTACATAAATTATGTTAACAAGTTCAAAAAAATTCACAAGACATGAAATTAGAGAATAATGATCCATAATTTTTTGAAGTTTAAAATTTTGACAATTATAAATATTGATAATATTTTTTATAAAAATATTCAAAATTTTAAAAACTATATTATTGTTAAATAATTTTCTTTTTTAATAAAATAATTTTATTTTATAAAAATTATATACCATATTAACTATAATTAAATTTTAATCCCTATAAATTTCCTTTTAACATCATAATATAATAATTTGTTGGATAAGCCTTTTTTTTATTGAAAATATGATTGGGTATAATGGCCAAATAGGATAATTGAAAGATGAGACGAGGATTTTTGAGGAGAGGATGGCGACAGAAGGAATGAGGGTCCGATAGCAGGCGTATAGGCTGGACCCAGGGTCGTAGGGCCAAGGCCTAGGGCCCATCAGGTAAGTAAGGGAATGAGGCGATGACCTTTTGTTCTTTACATCGGTGATAGTGACAGGGAAATGGCAAGTGGAGGTCAGGGGTCGCCATACGACAGACACCTGGAGGCTTTTGGGCAGCAGTAAATTTTGACGGGTTTCACCACAGGAAAAAGGAAACAGGATCCGAGCCGACAACGTTTTCATCGAAAGTAACAGCCGACAAGCAACCTGTGATCCGCGACCGTAACCATGGTTAACTCTGATGAACTCATAGACCTAGATCCAGCAATGGAAGACATTCTTTCAGTCTGGGGGAAAGACCCTACCGCACAGAATATCGAGCGTTACTTTGGAACGGTTGAAACCCTAGTTTCTTCTCCGTTTTCTCTGGAATCGATAAGATTAAATCAAACCCTCTTACAATCGACCAAGGATTTGGAAGGGATCGCAGCTGTTCACTAGGGGATTAAGGGTTTGCAACAGATCCAAAGGCAGAGTGAGTAAGATCTACATGCAGGTCTCCACAAACCATCCCACGGAAACAAAGGGAAACTCGTGTCCACAGGTCCGATTCTTTCTGGAGGCTTAGAGGACATAGTAAACCTTGGGTCGAATTTAGGGCAAAGTCTTGAAGGTGGTGCGGGAAGGATCGCTCCAGTTACAAGGGTTTCCATCGCTAAGGGACCGGACAGACCAAAGAAGAAAGACGGGCGGAAGGACCTCGGCTTTGAAGGCTATCAGGATCCAAGGGGAAAAACTGACAGATCAGACCAGGGTACTCAGGTAACAAATCAATCCCCATCTGAGCCTTTTATTTTATCTATAAACAACTCGGTAGTGGCCACTCCTGAGCCAAGACCACTACCCCTGATCTCTGGACTGGAAACTCAAAGAGGGCACGAGGAGAACGAGGAGTTAAGAGATATTGACACAGAAACAAAGAATAAAGGGGGGGAAAGGAAAAAACAGAGATTGATCAAATCCCAGGAGTCAGGAGGGAATCTGGTACTGGGCATGGACGTGCAGATCGAAGAGGCTCTGGAGGTAGCAGAATGCACACTGGTCGGCAGGGCAAGGGGTAAGAAATTCACATCTGATTTCATCCAATCTTGGGGGGAGCAAAACTGGCAGTCCGAACTCATCAGAGATTTCAGGGTCTTGACATTAGCCAAAGGATGGTTCATGGTGCGCTTTGAGAACAAAGAGGCAGCAGAGTGGGTCGTGAAGAGAAATTGGGCTTTCGGGAACATTCCGGTTCTGTTCAAGAAATGGAGCCCTCTGTTCGATGCAAATCATGAAAAAACCGATGTTTTCCCGGTTTGGGTAAGAGCACCAGGGTTACCATCCTTCCTCTGGGTCGAGTCGGTTTTCAAAGCTATCGGGAACAGGCTAGGTGCATTCTTGGAGGCAGACATGTCCTTCCTAGAAACACATAACAGAGCTATGGCTCGGATCCTAGTTAGCTTAAATCCAAGTGGAGGGTTAGCAGAGAAGATTAATCTCCAATATAAAGATTATGTCTTCGAACAAATTCTGGATTATGAATTTTTGCCCTTCCGTTGCCATAGATGCCATGTCTATGGACATTTGGCTAAGGAATGCCCCTTAGGCAGGCGGAGGAGAAGATTTCAGAGGACGAAGGCGTGCTCAGAGAAAGAAAACAGTCAGATCCAGTCTCGACTGGAAAAGGAGAACTCAGTGCATCAGGAAGAAGAAAATATGGAGCTAGACCCGCAGCAGGGGAGGCAGAATCAGAATGTAGAAGTTCAGGATTCTCCGAGCAAAATGGCAGAAGAAGGTACTGAGCACGGGACTGCAAAAACAGTTCCGGAACCCCCCGAAGAAGCATCACCGACTCAAAATCCAAGCTCAGGCGAGGACTCTAAGGGTACGAGTTTAGATCCTAATAATCCTTCTTTCTTTATTACAGATAATAAAGATGAATGTCTGGTCCCTGATCCCCTCATAATAAACTCTTTTCCTGATAATAAAGATAAAAATGCAAACACTGATGGATGCAATTTGGAAAACTGTATAGAAATAATTTCAGCAGCTATTCCCTCCCTAGATCTGAATTGTGATGGGTGCTGCCCTGAATCTTCTTCCCTGGCCCCTCACCCTATATGCCCTTATAACCTCCGTTCACAGGATAATAAATCCGATCCTATATCCTCGGTGGGAGGCATAGAGCCATCTATCCCTCAGAGCCAGACTAGGAAAAAAAGGGGAAGGAAATCAAATCTTTCCATGGCCCAGGTTAAAGCAAAACATGATGTGGCAGACGGGAAGCAACAGTCAATTACTGGGGCACTTAGAGCGGTGCAAGGCCCTGAAACTGTTCTAAAATGATCATATCCTCATGGAACTGTAGGGGTTTAGCCAGTAAACCCAAAAAATTGGCTCTTAGGGAGATGGTTATGAACTCCAAGGCGGATGTCCTTCTACTCCAGGAGACTCTGGGGAAGGGAGCAGAAATCGAATCGATGCTAAATGCCCTCCTTACAGGTTGGAAATTTACAGCCATGGACTCAGACGATCATTCAGGAGGGCTGGCTGTAGGTTATAGAGAAGGGAGAATCAAGATAAGGAACCAGTGGGGAATGAAGCAGGTGATGGGAATGGAATGTCGATCACTAGAATTTGATTTTCCTCTAACCATTCTTAATATATATGGACCTTGTCAAGGAAGGATACCATTTTGGAATGATTTGATGGAAAATTCGTTAGTGAAGAGTAAATACATGGTGATGGGTGGAGATCTTAACTTCTCATTAGGAAGAGCGGAGGCTTGGGGTCCAGCGGCAAGGGAGGATTCGCTAACAGATTTCTTCCAGAACATATTAATAGAAAACAATCTGATAGAAGCTAACCTCATCAAGCTAAAGCCGACATGGAGGAATAGAAGAGTAGGAGAAGCAAGAGTGGCGAAGAGACTGGACCGATTTCTACTTAATGAGGACCTATCTTCCATGATTCCATTACTTAGGCAATGGGTTGAAGAGGGGGGACCTTCGGATCATTTTCCAATTTACCTTGAACTCGCCAAGACACCCCCTAAGCCACCAGCACCTTTCAAATTTAATGCATCTTGGCTGCAAGAAGAATCATATAATAAACTTTTCAAAGAAACTTGGATACACCCAGACAGAAGATCCTCTGAGGATAAAGGATTCTTGTTCATGGAAAACCTCAAAAGGCTGAAGAAGGCAACAATCTCATGGGCAAAAGACAGGAAAGCTAAGCAGACTGAGGAAATAACTAGGATAAATGAGGACCTTCAAAAGCTAGAGAGCATAGAGGCGGATGGCTATGCGACACAAGAATCAAAAGAGAGAATTCTATCCCTGGAGAAGCTCAAAAATCAAATTCTGTTGGCAAAGGAGGAGGAATGGAGACTCAAGAGTAGAGCAATCTGGCTCAAAGCAGGGGATGAAAACACAAGTTTCTTCCACAACTATGCAAAAGGGAGGAAGAGTGCAAATACCATCTGGAACTTAAAAAATGACGAAGGAAGGGAGGCTAAGACGTTTGAATCTCTATCAGCTCTAGGGCAGAGCCATTTCCAATCCTTATTTGCAGACCAAGGTGAGGCCACCATCGCCGAGGTCATCAAAACAACACAATGTTTCCATAGGTATGTGGAGGAGGAAGAAGCGGAGCAAGTAATGGACCCTGTAACAAAGGAGGAGGTGGAAAGTGTCATTAAATCTATGGCAAAAGAGAAGAGTCCCGGACCGGATGGCTGGACTGTAGAGATCTTTCTCCATTTCTTTGAGCTGATAGGAGAAGAAATAACAGAAGTAGTAGAGGAATCCAGAAAGAACGGAGAGATCTACAGCCCCTTCAATGCAACCTTCATAGCTCTCATCCCAAAAAAGGAAGCTCCCGAAACCTTTGAGGATTTTAGGCCTATTTCATTATGCAACAGTATATACAAAATAATTGCAAAAGTAATAGCGCTTAGAATCAAACCAATTCTATCAAGGCATATCTCACCTGAACAATTTGGGTTTTTGAACGGTCGGCAAATACATGAAGCAATTGGTGTGGCACAGGAGGTCCTTCACAGCGTAAAGCAGAAAAATAAGAAGGGAGCAGTCATAAAAATAGATTTATCAAAAGCATATGATAGGATAAATTGGATATATATCCGTCTGCTATTAACTCATCTAGGCTTCAAAGTGGACTTTATCAGATGGATTATGGGGTGTATCACAAATGTCAGCTATGCAATCCTCATCAATGGTGCAGCCACTCCTTTCTTTAAAGGACAGAGGGGCTTGAGGCAAGGATGCCCCCTGTCCCCCCTGTTATTTCTCCTAGTTGCTGAAGGATTAAGCCAGCTGATTCAAAAAGCCAAAAGGGAAGGTAAGGTAAAAGGTATAGAAGCAGCGGTAAATATGAATATATCTCACCTTCTTTTTGTAGATGACATTTTGGTTTTTACAAATGGCGCCTCAAATGAAATTAAGGAACTAAAAAACATACTTGATCTTTTCCTGAAAGCAACTGGAATGCAGATTAACTCCAGGAAATCACAGATCATAGAAGAAGGTCTAAACAGACAAGAAAAAGCTCAGATCAATTCTTTTTTTCCCTATGGAATGTGCAATATGGAATCCCCTTTCAAGTACCTAGGGTTCTGGTTGAAGCCGAATGCTTATAGGAAAGAGGACTGGAACTGGTTGATCGCAAAAATCGAAGCAAAAATAACTCATTGGAGCTTCAAATGGCTATCCAGAGCAGGGAGGCTGACCCTAATCAAATCTGTGTTGCTGGCCATACCAGTCTACTGGGCTGCATTAACATGGGTTCCAAAAGGAGTTTTGGAGAAAATAAGGAGAATCTGCAGCAGATTCTTATGGGCTGGTTCTAAAGAAAATGCGGTTCTCCCATGGGTTGCCTGGGAGAAAGTGGCAAGGCCAAAAGATTGGGGAGGTTGGGGGATAAAAAGCCTTCCTGATATCAGTCTCACATTGGCAGCTAAATCAGGGTAGAGACTTATTAAGATGGAAAATCTTTGGACAAGAGTGGTTAAAAGAAAATATATAGACCCGGTTCCATTAGAAGAATAGATCAGGAACCCAACAAAGAATAAAAAGAACGTCTCTGTGATATGGAAAGCTACTGTGGAGTCATTCAAAGTGATAGAACAAGGATTGGCATGGAAGATTGGGAATGGGAACAATGTGAAGATAGGGAAGGATCCATGGGTAGGCTGCAATGAAAATTATGCCCTACCACCTGGTTTAGTCCAACACTTAGAGAACAAAGGCATACTTTTCCTAAGTCAGGTGGATAAACTGGGACATTCAACCATCTGGGGTCAAGCATGGAAAAATGAAGAAGATCTAGAATTAGAGCAAAGATGGAGGAACGAATGGAGAACCTACATTCAGGAACTTTCTAGATCCAATGTGAGATTGAATAACAGCCAGGACGAGTTAATCTGGGCGCATGCAGACTCGGGGGAATATACACCAAAGTGCGGTTACAAATTCCTCATGTCTAGGAAAGGATGGGGAACTCCTGAATGGTGGCCGAAACATTTATGGAAACTTAAAAGCCCTCCAAAGTCAAAACTTCTTTTTTGGTGCATATTAAAAAGTAAAGTCCCAACTTGGGACATATTGCAGTCAAGATATATGCACGGGCCTGGGAGATGCACCCTTTGCAAGTCTGAAGCTGAATCCATAAACCACTTGTTCCTTAAGTGCACAGAAACTATTAAGATATGGGGAGAGGCAGGAAACCTACTGAATAAAAAGTTAGAATGGGCAGGTGATAACCTGCAAGAGGTATGGAAGAAGTGGTGGCAACTATATCCTAATGGGAACATGCGTAATCTACCTCTGATCATCAGCTGGGGGGTATGGATCGCAAGGAATAGGAGTATCTTCCAGGATAAGGAAACCCCAGTGACAATCACAGCAATCCAAAGCGTTTCTATCTATACTAGTATTCCTGAAGCAGAGGAGAACCAGCCTCAAAGACGTGATACAGAAGTTCAAATAACAAAAGGAGTTCCCTGGGCTTATTTCGACGGAGCTTCTCAAAATAACAGAGCAGGAGCAGGACTAGTCATCTATGAAAACTCAAATCACATCCTTAAAGCCTCCGTTGGTTTAGGATCAGGTTCAAACAACTATGCAGAAATGCTCGCTTTGAAACTCCTCCTATGCTGGCTCATCCAAAGGAACACCCTCACAATTCAGATCTTCGGAGACTCATTAAATGTGATCAGATGGGTCAATGGACAAAGCACATGCAAAAACCAAATCTTAAAACTTATGCTGGAGGAAATTCAGGTATTGAAATCTTCTTTTAACAGGGTCTCTTTATGTCATATTTTTAGGGAACAGAATGATACAGCCAACAAAATTTCTAAAGAAGGTCTGCGGCAGAATCTGGGCAGCTGGAAAATCATAGAGGAAAATCAAGGACAAATCAGCAGATCTGAACAGCCGCCCCAAGAACAATAGTTCTGATCTTTTTGGCAGTGTTTTTTTAAAAAGATACTAATATTCCTTTTTGAGAACAATAGCAAAGACATTTTATGATATGTTTATATGGCAGTTTATACAATATGCTCATTTTTGTAAGGGTTGTTTTCCTCTCTTTTGAGGAGACCCGGTTTTTGGATGTTTCTTTTCAGCCCTCTTAGGCAAAGGGAATCTCGTTTCTGGATAGAACAGGAAAGAAGGTTAAGCAGTTTGGCAGCTTTCCTCTCAAGGAACAGCTGGTCACTTGCAAAAGGCAGGATGTTTTGTTGTGGAGCAAACAAAACAGTCATATAGTGCAAACAGAGATGTTGTAGCATCTGCAATGTAAACTTTTTATTTCCTTAATAAAAAGTTTCGCTTTTTCTTCGGAAAAAAAATAATATAATAATTTGTAAATATAAATATAAATATATTTTTATAATATAATTTAAGTGGACCTTCTAAATCAACAAATTTTTTAATATGTTAGATAAATCATTTGTACTTTTGTCAATTAATCAAATTTATTTTAAAATAGTTTTATGCAAAGAAAATAAGGTGGATGATCTAAGTATTTTTTATTTACATTTATATGGGACATTTTTTATATTTTGATTTTTATGAAAGAAGTATAAATAAAGTGATTTTTTTGGGTTAATAAAGTATCTTTATATTTCTTATAAAGTCCATTTCATTCCTCCAATATATATGGACCAAAGTTAACTATTAACTTTCTTCCCTATAAATTAAATGTTTAAATTTACTATTTACATAAGCTCAAACCTATAACATTAACATAATGCTTGATTTCTTATTTCAATTTTTCTTACATTTTTAATAATATATGTTTTGTAATGTAGATGTTGGAGCGATGGGCGGTGTTTAGGGTTTCAGTTCTCCTAATTCTCCTCACATGGGGTTGTGTTACCTGTGAACAACTTAAGGCTCACCATTTTTTGTTGGTACCTCGAGGCTGTCACATGGAAAATCATGTGTTGCGGTCCTGTTTTCTATTTCCAAGAATGGTTTAATATTGTGTTTGTTGGAGGGCCCATGTCAGTCACAGATGGATTATATTTCTGGGTATTTGTTATTTTTCCTTTGGATTTTATGAGTGAGGTGGAGCTTGTCGACTTTAAGCTTGAACTTTCCCTTGTGACCAGTATATTTGTAGCTTCCTTTGGACATTTGGCTTGTTCTACTTTACGCTTTGGGTCCTTGCTATTCCCTACTCCCAGTTGCTCTCATGTTTACCCAATTCTCTCAATGGATTGTGATACCCCTCCTAACCCCGATGCTCCCCTCAAATATCCATCTATGTCAGTCTCAGGTCAGGTGGACACTTATCAAGGCTCTTAGGGTTAGAGTCTCAGTTTGATCAATCCACTCTTAGGTTCAAGCCCTTCCAAACCTATTTCCCTAGCTGACATTCTTCCTTTAGGTTTTCGAGTAGTGAGGGTTTTGACATAGGTTTCAATGGGGGCACTCATATGGTATTCTCAAGTAGGGCCAATATTTAGTTTCCAGAAAATAGTCAATATTCCTCAGCCCCAAATCTTTCTCACCCTTTTTCTGCACAACCTCATGTTAATTCTATTCCGCCAACTTTTTCTCACGGCTTCCCTATGAAACCCTGTTCTGGTATGCGTCTAAGTAAAAGCTCAAACATTGTTAATCCTGGCATAAAAGTATTTGTTTTCTGCACCGGAAAATTCACCCTTGTGTGAATTTGGTCTTGGGTGGATACGTTTGAATGGAGCGTGTTGGGATTTTATCTTCCTCGTCTCTTGTGGGGTGTGTTCAGGGCTGAAGGTTCAATATTCAAATCCTTCGGTCTTGGATATCATAGGATGTTGCTCCTTTCATTTAGTCAACTCCTGAGGTGGATATTCTTCATAAGGGATGGATTCACTTAAAGTTTGCAAATGTGGAGGATGCTCAGTCGACGATGGGATAAATCTGGCATATTGATTCCTCGCAAGGAATTTTTCGCTTTTGGTCTCCATTATTTGATGCCAAGAAGGAATGTTTTGATGTTGTGCCTATTTGGGTTAGGTTCCCAAGTCTTCCACTAAACTATTGCATGGATGAGGTTTTCCAAAACCTGGGTAATTGTATGGGCACATATTTGACCCATGATTCCTCATATCTCACCTTGGGCATTCCATCAATGTCTCACATTCTAGTGTTGGTGGAATTAAGGGAGGTTTTACCAGAGGAAATGGAACTAGGGAAGGTGAGTCAAATATTCAAGAATTGGACTATGAAGGGGTCCCCTTTCACTGTCATAGTTGTCATAAGTATGGACATCTGGTTAAGAATTGTCCTATGTCACACTCTATTTCAATGGATGAGGACAATTTGTTTTGGGAGGATGCAGGTCTTCCAAATGGGTCGCCTTCAACTAGTGACACTTCTACTATTCCTCTTCGTCGCATGGAATATTTGGTATCGATGGCTACAACGCCCATTCTGGACCCCATGGCCATGGATGAGGTTGCAACAACTTCTTAGGACCTTAATGTGTCAGGTCTCTCTTCTAATCCTCCATGTTTTTTTTTCTATTGTCTGCAACGACTCATTTATTATTAATCAATTAGATCACCCTATCTCGGATATCTTGTGTTAGTTGCTCCTCCTTCCTTCTTGACTCAAGCCCTTTGCAATTTTCCTATCCCTCCTCGCGATCTATCATCCCCAACTATCTCCCCAACTCAATCCCCTTCCAATATTTTAGGTGAGGACTCCTCCTCATATAACCTTCGGCATCGATTAAATGATCGTTTCAAAGATATCATGATATTGGGTTGGGACAAATACAATCTGCATGTTTAGAGTCTCGGGGGAGGGGGAGAAAATCCCACATTACCTTGGCTAAGGAGCGAGCTAAGGTGGATACCGCAGCAGGCTGCCAAGCTTCTATCTATGGGGTTCTTAGAGCAATTATAACCCCCTCCACTTGTAATAGCCCGTGGTTGAATTTCCATGTAAATAAATATAAGACCAAGGTCATGGGACACATATTCCAAGTTGAATGGTGGGAAAAACATCCTAGTGGGTGTCACTTCGGTTTATTTATGGCTAAGGAAATTGGCAAAGGCATTAACAAAGGAAAAGAGGCATTAATTAGCATTTATTTATGAAATAATGGAAAATAGGAGAAAAGGAAGGTGAAAGGTCACATAATTGCAAGTGAAGAAAATTGAAGGAAAAATGAAGGAAAATGAAGAAAATAGAGGCCTCAATGATAAAAACACTTATGAGGATCAGCTCATAGACTTTTGGTTAGTTCAGTCTTTGGAACTCTCATTCTATTCACTCTCTCTCTCTCTCACTGTTGGGTCCCTATAATACTAGTGATTACCCCATTACTATTGTAGTTATACCCCTTATTAATATTTTTGTGCCCCTATTGTCCCCATATTGTTATTACTGTGCCCCATAGAATCCCTCTATTGTTATTTTTGTGGCTTTATATTATTATTGTTAGGTCGGCTGGATTATATTGTGACTCCTTAGACTCCTATATATAGAAAGGAGGTTTTGTCATTTGAATCATCCAAGAATTATTCATTTATGTAATGTAAAGGAGGTTGCCCCCTCGAAGAGGCTAAATTCTAAGGCGTTGATCTATCTTTTCTATCTTTTCTTGAGCTGGTTTCATAACATTTGGTATTAGAGCTCTGGATTCTAGGGTTTTGCTGCTCCAAACAGGTCATCGTGGCATTTTCGCTATAACTTTTTTCTGCGACGTTTCATAAGTTGCAAAAAAAACATATTTGAGAAGAAATCGCACTGAACCTCGGGGCCGAATTTCAGAGCTTTTCGCACTATATTTGCGGAGATATGATCTGAGGAAGTTGGTCTTTTTGTAGACTCCTGAGTTACATTCCAAACATGTGACTTGGGGAAAATTTTCATAACTTTCTCTCTAGGGATCGGATTGAAATTTCGTAAGATGGTATAGAAAGAGGACGGACTATAGTTTCTTGTATGCATTTTTCAGATCCAAAGGTCGAAACAGTGACTCGTGGCACGTCGTACAAGTTTGCTCTACTGAACTAGTCTATAATCAAGTCACTGTGGGAGATTTCGCATAACTCTTCCTTGGAGAATCCAATTTGGGTTAGACTTGTGGCATTGGAAAGAGGACACAGAAGGCTACTACAGGTCGCAATTTTAAAATTCAAGGATCTGAAATTACAGAGATACATCAGATTAAATATCAGGCTTCTACAAAGTGAAAAAAGGTGTGTAGTTTTTTTTAAATTTTTGCGTAAGCTTGGTTTGAAGGAATTCAAAGGGCATACTAAAGCATTATTATCGGTAACTGATGCCCTGAGGAAATAAAATGCAAACACCTAGTAAGGAACCTGAAAGCTCTAGCATGACTCATGAAGAAGAGGAAGAAATGCTACATGATATATCAAAATTACAAGAACAAGTGCAACAAATGTCACACTCACAAAAGCTAATAGAAGCTAAGATAAATGGCATGGAATCTAAGATAAATGGCGTGGAATCTAAGATAAAGGGCATGGAAGCTAAGATGGATGATTCGAAGACAGGTTTGAAGAGAGACATGGCAGATTTGAAGACAGCTTTGACAAATTTTCTACAAGAAATACTTACTAATGGTGAAAAGGTTGTAAAGGAAACTCATGATGTGAACAAAAGAAATGTTAATCATGATTCCATAGACTCTAATGTTGGATCGAAGACCCACCATATTCCAAAAATCGATATGAGGAAGTTTGATGGCAAGGATCTCGCCACATGGATATTACAGATGGAGCAATTCTTCGATCTCAATAATGTGCAAAACACACAAAAGGTACGTATGGCAACTTTATATTTGGAACCAAATCAGTTTGTATGGTATCAATGGCTTTGCTCTCATAAACAATTTATCACTTGGGCAATTTTTACAGAAGAATTGATAGCACATTATGAGGATACAAAAAGCAACACTTTTTTTAGCCAATTGATAAGTCTCAAACAAAAGGGTTCAATAATGGAGCACATTGAGGAGTTCCAAAAATTGAACATAAGGGTAAAAGATATTCCAGAGGAGCATAGGATTGATGTGTTCATAGGGTCTTTAAAGGATAATATCCAACATGATGTTCGCCTTTGGGAACCTGATTCATTAGAGAAGGCATTCAGGTTAGCAAGAAAAAAGGAAAGCAAAATTATGGCAACTAGGAAGCATACCACTCACAACTATAAAGACGGAAGTGTTGTTGCCCCTAGTCTTCCACAACCTATAAGGTTGACACCACAAAAATTGGAAGAAAAAAGAGCAAAAGGGCTTTGTTACAGTTGTGATAGCAAATACACTAAAGGTCATAAGTGTGCTGAGAAGAAATTATTCTACATAGATTGTGAAGAGGAAGAAGAAAAGGAGCAAGAAAGGTCAAAAGAAGAGGATATACTCCAGGAACAAAGCCTAGATGAAGAACAAATAAATCCGACCATATCTTGTAATGCATTGGTGGGAATTACCACTCCTCAAACCATCAAGATAGAAGGACAAATCAAGAAGAAAAAGGTAATAGTGTTGATTGATTCAGGAAGCACCCACAATTTTATTCATTGTAAGGTAGCAAAAGAATTGAATTGCTTCCTATATCCAGCACCAGAGTGTCAAGTGATGATTGCAAATGGAGGAACAATAAATTGCTCTGGAAAGTGCCATAATATCAAGCTATCCATGGGAGAATATGTATTGACTAGCCCAATGCTTTCCATTCCAATGGGAGGTGCTGATGTTGTACTAGGAGTCCAATGGCTACAATCCTTGGGTACAATAGCTTTTAATTTTCAAGAACTTTTCATAAAATTTTCTACGGAAGGAAAGGAAGTTGAATTAAGGGGTATTGCAGGGAAACCAGGAAAGATAATCAGCTCTAATGGTATGACAAAGCTTCTAAAAAAGGAGCAAAGAGGTGTAATTGCACAATTATGTTCGCTAGATGTTTCCACATTGGAATCATCTATTTCTCCAGATCTCCAAAAAGTCCTGGACAATCATTCCAAGGTATTTGAGACTCCCAAAGGTCTCCCACCTATGCGTGATCATGATCATGCTATTCATCTGATTCCAGGAAGTGTTCCTCCAAACATCAGGCCGTACAGATATCCCTATGTCCAAAAGAGTGAAATTGAACGTATGGTTGCAGAAATGCTAGAGGCTGGTATAATTCAACCGAGTCAAAGTTCTTTCTCTACTCCAGTAGTATTGGTGCACAAGAAGGATGGATCATGGCGCATGTGTCCAGATTATAGGGAGCTCAACAAGCTCACTATTAAAGATAAGTTCCCCATTCCTGTCATTGATGAATTACTGGATGAATTGCATGGATCAATTTACTTCACCAAGTTGGATCTTCGTTCAGGATATCATCAAATCAGAATGAAGATTGAAGACATTCCGAAAACACCATTTAGAACTCATGAGGGTCATTATGAATTTTTGGTCATGCCTTTTGGCCTTACCAATGCACCTTCAACATTTCAAGGTTTGATGAATTCAATTTTCAAACCATTCCTTAGAAAATTTGTGTTAGTATTTTTTGATGATATACTAATCTACAGCAAGTCTTGGAAGGATCATGTTGAACATGTTGACAGGGTGCTACAACTATTGGAGGAGAAACAATTATATGCAAAAAGATCCAAATGTTTCTTTGGAGTCCAGGAGGTGGAATATTGGGTCATATTGTATCTCATGAAGGAGTTAAGGTAGACCCTAGCAAAATTAAAGCCATTAAGGAATGGAAAATCCCCACATCCATAAAGCATCTGCGAGGATTTCTCGGGTTGACAGGGTATTATCGCAAGTTTGTTAAGAATTATGGGAGAATAGCAGCACCTCTAACAACATTATTGAAGAAAGATGCATTTTCATGGACTCCGGAAGCAACAAAGGCCTTTGAACATCTTAAAGAGGCAATGTGCCAAGCACCGGTCTTAGCTACACCGGACTTCACAAAAACCTTTATTGTGGAATGTGATGCTTCAGGAAATGGAATTGGTGCTGTTCTAATGCAAGATGAAAGACCCATTGCTTTTGAAAGTCGTCCAATCAAGGGAAAGTTTTTAAGCAAAGCTATTTATGAGAAGGAAATGTTGGCAATACTCCATGCACTTAAGAAATGGCGACCCTACCTAATGGGAAGACACTTCAAGGTAAAAACGGATCATGATAGCCTTAAATACTTTTTAGAACAAAGATTATCCTCTGAAGAGCAACAAAAGTGGGTCACAAAGATGTTGGGTTATGACTTTGAAATCATCTACAAAAAAGGGAAGCAAAATGTGGTGGCAGATGCACTCTCAAGAAAGGATGAGGATGTGGAAGCATTGTTGTGCGCCATTTCTATTATCCAACCAGATTGGATAAACGAAGCAAGGGAGGAATGGAAGAATGACGAAGAAGTGTGGGCACTTATTCAAAAGTTACAACAAGATTCCAGTACGTCTGATACATTTAGCTGGCAAAATGATTCGTTATGGTACAAAGATCGCTTATACCTCTGTAAGAATTCCCAGCTAAAACAAAAGATTCTTATGGAATTGCACACTTCTCCCTTAGGAGGGCACTCAGGATTTTTAAAAACTTACCACAGGGTTAAGAAGGAATTTTTTTGGGATGGCCTTAAATCAGATATTCAAAAGTTTGTGGCGGAATGTTTGGTTTGCCAACAAAATAAAGTTGAAACAATTAAGACACCGGGTCTATTACAACCTTTATCCATTCCAAGCCAATGTTGGGAGGAGGTTTCAATGGATTTTATCACAGGTTTACCCAAGTCTGAGGGAAAGAGTGTCATCATGGTGGTAGTTGACAGACTTACCAAGTATGCACACTTTTGTGCATTATCACATCCATTTAAAGCCAGTACAGTTTCTACTGCATTTATGGAAACAATTCAAAAGCTACATGGAAACCCAAAGATTATTGTAAGTGACAGAGATCCCATTTTCACTGGAAATTTTTGGACAGAATTATTTTCTTGTCTTGGTACTCAGTTAGCTCATAGCTCATCTTATCATCCTCAATCTGATGGGCAAACTGAGATAGTAAACAAATGTTTGGAAGGATATCTTCGTTTCTTTGTATCTGATAAACAGACACAATGGGTCAAATGGTTGCCTCTGGCTGAATGGTGGTATAACACTTCCTTCCATGTAGCAACAAAAATGACCCCATTTATGGCACTTTATGGGTATCAACCACCATCCATCACATCATATTTAAGAGAAAATTCTAAGGTTCAGGCAGTGGAACATCACATCGAATATCAACAACAAGTCCTCCAACTCTTAAAGGATAACCTCGTGTTGGCACAGAATAGAATGAAACAACAGGCAGATCAACATCGCAGTGAAAGAAGTTTTGATGTAGGTGATTGGGTATTCCTACGGCTACAACCATATAAGCAAATGTCCCTCAAGCAAGCTAAGAAGGATAATAAATTATCACCAAAGTATTATGGTCTGTACAAGGTGTTGCAAAAGATTGGTACTATGGCATACAAATTGGAGCTTCCTGCAGCTTCTCGATTGCACCCAGTTTTCCATGTTTCATGTTTAAAGAAGGTTATAGGCGACAAGCTCCCAGTTCAAACAATATTGCCAGAACTTGACGAGGAAGGAAAAATTATATTGGAAGCGGAAGCAGTCACAGAAACAAGAACTCGATAGCTACGAAATTGATCAATTTCAAAGTATCTTATCAAGTGGAAGAACTTATCCGCTGAAGATTCCACATGGGAGGATGAGAATTTTATGCAGAAGTATCCAGAACTACTCAAGCGTTGAGGAAAACACTTTTTTGAAGGAGAGGGGCATGTTGGGTCCCTATAATACTAGTGATTACCCCATTACTATTGTAGTTATACCCCTTATAATATTGTTGTGCCCCTATTGCCCCCATATTGTTATTATTGTGCCCCATAGAATCCCTCTATTGTTATTTTTGTGGCTTTATATTATTATTGTTAGGTCGGCTGGATTATATTGTGACTCCTTAGACTCATATATATAGAAAGGAGGTTTTGTCATTTGAATCATCCAAGAATTGTTATTTATGTAATGTAAAGGAGGTTGCCCCCTCGAAGAGGATGAATTCTAAGGTGTTGATCTATCTTTTCTATCTTTTCTTGAGCTGGTTTCATAACACTCACTCTTGCAGACTTAGAGAAATCTTGGAGCATGCTTGGAGCACTCCATTTTTCGTTGGATTTGAAGAAATAAGGCAAAGGAAAAGCAAAAAAATATAAGGGGACAATGGGATCAACAACTATAACGAGATTTCCTTGCAGGTATCGAGTTGCATGTATGATTTACTTACTTGTTTTGGCATGCATAATATATGCATGTGGTTATTTGGTTATGGACCATCATTAGCATGGAGGATTTCCTAAATTGATAGTGGTTTTTCCTAGCCTTGACATTTCCTGGATAGCCATGGTGTTGTGGATTTTTCTACTTGTTGTTTCTAATTAGTGCTCAGGTTCCTTATGGCTGTGAGTTGAGTTACTAGTTCCTGGAGCCATTGGTTGGAACAAATGCTTTGGAGCCCTGGAAAAACTTTGGTTGAGTTACTAGTCCTGGAGCCTTGGTTGGAAAAACGCTCTAGAGCTCTTGATGGGTTTATTTACTAGTTCTGGAGCCTTGGTTGGACAAACTCTCTGGAGCCCTTGGTGGGTTGTTACTAGCCTTGGAGCCTTGGTTGGAAAAATGCTTTGGAGCCTTGGAAGTTTGTGGGTTGAGTTATTAGTTCTTGGAGCCGTGGTTGGGAAAAATGCTCTGGAGCCCTAGATAGCTTGGGTAGAGGGTGATTTGGTTGGTGTTAGTTATGTCCGATTGTGAGGTGGATTCACTAGTTGAGAGTTGAGCTGGTTTGGCCTCTAGAATCCCTCATTTAGTTTTGTTGGGTTTATTCCATGAGATCTCACATTCATGCTTGGAATATGGCATGGTGGTGATTGGTTCAAAGAGAGAATTAGTTCATCCCAATCTATGGTTAGGTGGCACATGGAAGTCCCTAACTTGGTTGGATTTTCCTATGTTAATAGGAGTTTTTTTCCTCTTGTATTTCATGAGCAATTGCACTTGTTATCATGTGGCTTTGATGGTTGTATTATCATGATGTATATGTTGTTCATTTGGTGGTTATATGTTAAATGATGTATATTAGTTATGGTTCTTAATGTGTTTTGATTTTTTGATGAATGGTTAATGAATGCACAAGTTAATAGATGTTATTGTAGCTATTATGAGAGGGCATCAGACCTTATTAATGATTCTCATATAAGTATTAGACCCCTATGTTTAAATATGCATTCATGACTTGTAGATTACATGTTTGCCATATGTTTGATGAAATGACTGTCATGGTTAGGTCTAGTTAGGTCAAGTCCTTGCTCAAATTTTATGTCAGAGGCTTTATCCTTGTGTCATTTACTATTTTGGAAAGTCTCATTAAGTTCGAAGTTGTATGGAGACAAGCACTTAAAAGGTGACACTGATTCCAGGGTCACAAGCTCAGAACTCATAATTTTGGACCGCAATCACTACCTTGCAGAATTATGCATGCGACTGGAGGCCTACAGTTGCATGGATGTAATGTTATACAAGCAATTGGCAATCTAGGTTAGTGAAAAAGGGTATGCAACTCAGGAATTGGGAACTGACAGTAGTTTTCTAGCTTCTGAGTGTCTTGTAAGTCATGTAGAATGTTACTTTATGGTTGTTATGTTTAGTTGTTGGATCCACTTCCATGAGTGAAGCTTGGAGGTTGGGTCAGGCCATAGTAGCTCTTCCTCTCATATTTACCCTCGCAGGCCAATGAAATTGGTAAATGTGGGAGGGGTGGTTACACAAGTATTCCATTATGAAGATATTATCCTTTAATTGTTTGGGTTTGGTGAGTCTCCCTAAAATACTGGCATTTAAACATATTATTGAGTTGGAATCTCCTGCTATCATTTTTCTTCAAGAGACGTTGGGTTTGGGCGTCCCTATTGGTCATAGTTTGGACAAACTGTTGCGGGGTCAAGTTTTTCAATATACTAACGTTATTGGCCAATCAGGTGGTCTATTTGTGGGTTGGATCAACCGCTTTTTCAAGATTTTAAACTCATGGAGTTCTCTAGACTGGCTTGGGGTTGAAATCTTCTCTAAGGAATTAGATAATGTGGTTTCTCTAATCAATGTTTATGGCCCCTCTCTTAACAAGCATTCCTTATGGGAATCCCTTTTCAATATTTCACTGGTAAATATGCCTCATTTAATCATTAGTGGGGACTTTAATATCTCTATGGGTGCAGATGAATCGTGGTGGTAAAGGGCTATATATGATCCCCTAATCGATTTTTTCCGAGACTCTCTGATTTCTAGCTCATTGATTGACTTAGTCCCCATAGAGTTTAGGCCTACTTGGCATAACAAGCGGTCTAGATTTGCTTGTATTGCAAAAAATTTAGACCGTTTTCTTATCCTATAAGGTCTTTTGGGTCTTTTCCAAAATATCAAGCACTGGAATGGTGTCGATGGTATTTCTGATCACTTTTTTTTTTCTAATCAAAAGGAAATCTCCACAAACTTGCTACCCCTTTCAAATTAAATTCCTCATGGTTAAAGGATGATGCCTTCCTTGAAATGGTCAAAGAGAAGTGGGTTACATTCTCTCCTCAGATTGGTCTTTCTATTGGGAAGGAGTTCATGGATAATCTTAACCTCATCAAGAAAAAATCCAAATAATGGGATTCTACTAAGAAGTTTTCAGAATCTATGGACCTCAATATTATTGAAGAGAAAATCAATACCATTGTCTAATCATCATAGGGTGAGGGTTTTTCCTTTCATGCCTCTAGGGACCTCCTTTTCTCTTTAAAAAAGAAGAAGAAACTTATCCTAGATAACAAAGAAGTTGAATGGCGCTTAAAGAGTAGGGTTGTATGGATTGAATGTAGAGATAACAATGCAAATTTTTTTCATGATTTTTCTAAATGTCACAAAATGGTGAACACTATATGGTCTCTAAAATACTCTACTGGGAATGACGTCTCCTTTTTTCTAGCTTTGGCCTCAATGGGTGTCAACCATTTAAAAAAATTGTTTCGTGCTCAGAAGGAGGCTACTATTGCTGAGGTCATTCAAACTGCTCTCCCTTTTCCCCGTTTACTGGATGTGGATGAAAACTTGGACCTTATGGCAGAAGTCTCTGAGGAAGAGATCAAATTTGTTCTTACAAGTTTTCAAAAAAGAAAAATCCTTGGGCTGGATGGTTGGGGTGTTGAATTTTTCCTAGGAATTTATGAATTTTTGGGGAAGGAATTGCTTACTGTGGTGGAGGAATTGATAAGGCTTCAATATATCCTTTCGGCTTTAAATTGCATTTTTATTGCCCTGATTACAAAGTTGGAATCATCTTCCTCCTTTTTTGATTTCAAGTTGATATCGCTATGTAATGTTATTTACAAAGTGATATCCAAAGTGATCTCTCTTCGTATCAAACTTATTCTCTTGGCCTCCATCTCTAAGGAACAATTTGGGTTCTTGGAGGGTAGACAAATCCATGAAGCTATTGGGGTGGCTCAAGAGAGGTCGTTCAACCTTAAGACAATGCATTTTAAAGGGGCCATGTTCAAACTCGATTTATCAAAGGCCTATGATAGGGTAAGACGGGTTTGTTTGCAATTGCTACTAACTCATGTGGGATTCTGTCTCAAGTTCATTAATTGGATTATGAGTTGCATTCAAACTACCTCTTTTGGTGTGCTTATTAATGGAATTGACTCACTTTTCTTTCATGCTCAAAGGGGCTTGCGGTAGAGGCTCCCATTATCACCCCTTATTTTTCTCCTTATGGTAGAAGGTCTCAACCAATTATTGATTGAGGCAAAAATTAATGGATCTTTCCATGGATGTCTAGTTTCTTGTTCTCTGGCTATATCTCACCTTTTATTTGTGGATGAAATCCTAATATTCTATAATGGTGAACCTGGTAAGGTGGGAGTTCTGAAAAATATCCTCAATCTATTTAGGAAGGCCTCTGGGATGTTAATAAATAATAAAAAATCATCACTCCTTGTTGCTAATCTGGATGTTGTCACTGTTCGTTCTATCTATTCCATTATTCCAATGGATTGCTCGAAGCTTAATGAGGGGATAAAATATTTTGACTTTATACTAAAGCCCAATTCTTACTGGCATGTGGATTGGAACTATAATGTTGTCTCCTCTCACTTCTACCCACTTTCACCAGCTTACCTGGGGTAAACATGAGATGAGAAGTTATTATATGACTCAACCTCCTAGATGAACTTAAGGAAATGGAGTCAACATAAATAGACCTTATTGACTTCCCTTAGGTGCCATAGGATCTCCAGGAGAAACCCAACCTCTCCAGGTGTCCAACCCTTGAGACATCACATTTTCGCTGACCAAAAGCCCCATTAGCTCCCTTTCCAAGGCCTCCATGCGACTATGGGTTCCCATTCACTCCCATAGTCTCGCATTAGTGTGACTATAGCCTTTTTCTTCCAGTGTTGTGCCAACGAATGCGAGAATTAAGGCTATGTTTTAGGGATGGAGCTAAGTCTCTGCCCAAAAATCCTTGAAACTTCCAGAACTCATAAAAGACATAAAGACAATGCTTGTAAACCAAAACTTGAACCAGGATTTCACCTAAACATCCCCAACCAACACTGACATTCTATCAAACACTTGGTAGATATTCCACCTATAGGTCATGAATGCAAGTCTGAACATAAGGGACTAGATACTTATCTGAACAAGAAGGGTCTCTACCTTCTCACATTAGCTATCATAATATCAATTAGGTCTTGCATTCATTATTTATTCAGTTATGAGTGAAAACATGAAAAGAGCCATGATTGAGATATGTCATAAAACCATGCTTATAACCAACATATAACCAGATAAATAACCATAAGAGAACAACCATTAAAGCCACATAATAACCAGTACAATTCCTTACCAAAAGAAAAAGAAACTTAGCTTTTAATAACCATAGGAAATTACCAACCAGGTTCAGGACTTCCACATTCCAACTGACCATAGATTGGCTGAACAGTATCTTTCTTTCAACCAATCACCCAATGCCATATTCTAAGCATGAATGTGGGATCTCATGGGATAAACCAATCCAAATACAACCAAGGGAATCCAGAGGTTAAACCACCTCCACCCTCTCCATACTGTGATCACACCTAAACCAATGTCGAGATCATAAAACTAAACTGATCTCAGATGCCTCAGAATTTCTTCATCATCCTTAAGGAATTTTCTTGTCTCCACCCTCAAGATTTACTTGTATCCCGCCATTACCGATCAAGGGATTCCTTGGCCTTTGGGAAATTTCCCGAGACCACCTCACCCCAGATTCCAAAACCACCCGACAATCCAAAGCTCAAACTGAGAACAATCCCATCACACCATGGCTATCCAAAAATGATGAGGCTAGGCTAAAATCCACTGTCGAAACCCTACAAAATCCACGCCAATGACAACAAAATAACCATATACCAACATGTAGATACCATGCATGTCAAAACCAACTATAAAATCACACATGCAATTAGTTACCTGCAAGTATTCCCACTGAATTTGCTTGATCCTTACCTTCCTTTGCTTTCCTTGTCCTTCTTTGCTTTTCCTTTCCTTTCTTTGCTTTCTTACTTTATTTCTCCTCTTGAGACAAATTCTAACACTAACTAACAATAAGCAGACAAAAAGCTACCAACTGATGCTCTGAGGTCTTTTGACTGATGAGACCTCTAGTTTCTTCAATGTTACATTATATTCCTTCATTTTCCTCCTCACATGCAACCTATGACCTTTCACCTTCCTTTTCTCCTAATTTTTATTATTTTCAGAAATAATGAGCCAAAATACCTTTTTGCCTTTCCAAAGCCTTAGCCATTTCCTTTGCCAATTTCACTTAGTCATAAAACACAACAAGTGATGCCCACTAGGATATTTTTCCCAACATTCATCTTGGAATAAGTGTCCCTTACTTTTGGTCTTATTTTACATTTATTAACTTTTATTAAATGAAATTTTAACCCGGGTTGTTACAGACATGTCCCCTTTAGGGGAACACTATCATTGGTGTTAAACCACACCTAGGCCCAACAAAACTACCGAAGAGCAAAAAACTACTGCCTATGGAGCTTTATAACCTAGCTCATTGCAATATTTACAATAACATCAAGCTCAAAAGAAAAACCATCATGTAAAACATGTCAACATGACAACAATACCACTTATTAGAGCTTTATAACTTAGCTCACTATGGTATTTCAAATAACAACCTTACATAAATATGTACAAATACCAAGACTCATTTGCCTTCGCCATCAAACAATGAAGGATACATAGCCTGCATTTGATTCACCATCTCCCATGTAGCTTCATCTGGCCCAAAGTGCTTCCACTACACTTTAACCTGCTCAAGTGCTCTATTCCAGAGCATGAAATGTTTCCGTTGCAATATGAATTGGGGTTCTAGCTAGAATTCTCATTCTTTCTCCACCTACAATACAAACCAATCAATAACATGATCAACATCCTTTACATATATTTTAAGCAATGAAACATGAAAAACATCATGGACTTTCACTATCGTAGGCAGTGCAATTCTATAGGCCACTGGTCCAATCCTCTAAAGGATCTAAAAATGCCTACAATACCATGTTGCCAACTTGGCACATGATCCAATCCTCAAGGATCTCTTCTTGGGCTTGATGCACAAATACACATGCTCCCCAACCTGAAACTCCTTAAATGCCCTGTGTTGGTCTGCATAACTCTTTTGCCTATCCTGTGCTTCCTTTGGATTCTTCCTTATAACCTACATTTTGTTGCTCCATGTCTGCTAACATGTCTGGTCCAATAAGTACCATGTTCATTGGATCACTCCAACTGATAGGAGTGTTACAACTCTGCCCATACAGTGCCTCAAACAAACTCATCCTCAGTGACTCCTGATAACCGTTGTTGTATGCAAACTCAACCAATGGAAGGTACTCCTCCCATCTCCTCTATTGATGCATGATATAAATCCTCAATATGTCCTCCAATATCCTGTTGAAACTCTCTGTATGTCCATCTATCTGTGGATGATAAGATTTGTTGAAGGCCAACTCTGTCCCCAATCCTACAAACAACTCCTTCCAAAACTTAGAAGTGAACTTGGAATCCCTGTTTGACACAATATTCTTCAGAACACCATGTAATCTCACGATCTCCCTGATGAAGACTTGTGCTACCTCACTAGCTGAATAAGTAGTCTTCATTGGAATGAAGTGAGCTACCTTGCTCAACCTGTCTACCACAACCATGATAGAATCATGCTACCTTGATGTCCTCAGAAGACCTATAATGAAATCCATGGAAATGACCTCCCATTTCCACTCTGGAATCAGAATAGGCTGAAGCAACCCACCTGGGTTCTTACACTCTGCTTTTACCTAATGATAATCCAAAAATCTTACTACTAACTCTGCCACTTCCTTCTTTGGATTCATCTAGTAGTAGAACATCTTTACTGTTGTCAACGTCTTATGATATCCCAGGTGACATGAATATGGTTTTACATGAAACTCCCTCAAGATAAGCTTCTTGAGTTCACTGCCATCTGACACATAGGTCCTGTTGCTAAATCTCCATTTGTTGTAAGATGATAATCCATATCCTAATCACTTGTACCTTGTTGTAACCTGAGCATAATATCCCTGTACCTGTCATCCTTCTATCCTGCCTATAAGATCTGATCCTGTAAATCTGTCCCATATGAGCTCACTATTACAACATGGTTCAACTGCACTTTCCTACTGAGAGCATCTACAACATTGTTATCATTACCCTTGACGTACCTGATCTCGAAGTAAAACTCACTAAGGGTAGCCAACCATCTAGCTTTCCTGGCATTCAAATTCGACTGGTCAAACAAATATCTTATTCCACTATGATCGCTCATCAACACAAACCTACTGCTAAGAAGATAATGTCCCCACATCTTCAAAGCGTGACTAATTGCTGCTAACTCAAGATCATGAGTCACATAGTTATGCTCGTGCTCATTCAGTTTCCTGGACTCGTAGCATATCACTTGTACCTCCTGCATAAGGACCCCAACAATCCCTCTCTTGCAAGCATCTATAAATACTATGAACTCTTTATCAGATCTACAATCTTTAACACTAGAGCATTTGTCAACAACTGTTTCAACTGCTCAAAACACGTTGCACACTCCTCTTTCCATTCAAACTTCTTACCTTTTCTCTATAATGATGTAATAGGATATGAAATGTGTGAGAAGTTCCTTATGAACCTCTTGTAGTAACCTCCTAAACCCATGAATGATCTGAATTCTTCCACATTTCTAGGAGTTTCCCACTCCTTGATAACCTTTATCTTCTTTGGATCTACTGCTATGCCATTCTTGGAAACAACATGTCCAAATAAGTATACTTTTGTCTGAAAGAAACTACACTTGTTAAGCTTAGCATATGACCAATGCTCTCTTATAAATCTCAACACTACTTCTAAATGCTCGACATGCTCTTCCTCATTCTTCAAATATATCAAGATGTCATCAATGAATAAAATAACAAACTTGTCTAGATAAGGATGCAACACACTATTCATCAAACACATAAAAGTAGTTGGAGCATTAGTCAAACTGAATGGAACTACAACAAACTCATAATTCCCATACCTGGTCCTGAAGGAAGTCTTGTAGATGTCTTCTTCTTTGATGCGTACTTGATGGTATCCTGATCATAGATCTATCTTTGAGAACATTGTTGCTCCCTTCAACTGATCAAACAAGTCGTCAATCCTCAAAAATGGATACTTGTTCTTGATCATCACCTTGTTCAACTACATGTAATAAATGCACAATCTAAGACTAAGATCTTTCTTCTTTACGAACAACACTAGTGCACCCCAAGGTGATACACTTGGCCTAACGTACCCTTTATTCAGAATTTCCTTCAACTACAACTTCAACTCTACTAACTCTAGAGTGCTCATCCTATAAGGTGCCTTTGATGATGGTGTTGCCCCTGGTACCAACTCAATAGAAAATTCTACTTCCCTATGTGGAGGCAACTATAGAATATCTGCTAGAAACACATCTTGAAACTACTCCAATACAAGTTACCTCTTGAAAATTTCCGCATCCTCAACATCCTTACCCTTGTTACTGGAAATATGAACTACAAATATCACATACCCTTTTCTGCAATTGTGCTTAGCCTGCATAGCTATGACCATCCTCACTGATGTAGCCTTCTTCTTCCCCTACAAGATTATCTTCTCTCCATCATAATCTAGGCACTTAATAACCTTGTCATAGAAATCTACCTTGGTCCCGTGAAGATACAACCAATCCATACCCAAAAGTGTACTATATGATCCCAATGGCAGCACATTCAAATGTGTTATTGTAGGCATACCATTCAACTCAAATGCACAAGATCTTACCCAGTGATGAACTCTCTCCTTCATACCTGTAGCCAATTGCACCAACCAAGATTATGCATGCACTTCTTTTCTCAAGCCACACTTATCCAGTAGGTCAGGATTAACATAACTATAATTAGATCCATGATCAATCAAAATAGAAATAACTTGATCATAAAGCTTACTGTCCATCTCAATGATAGATGCTTGGTGATCCACCTGCTTGCTGTCCATAGTCACATAAACCTGGGGAATACTATGACCAACATCCCCAACTATCTGTGCCTCCTGAGCACTATAGATCTGAGGCCTGCCTCCCTAGTACAATGGACAATCCTTCTCACGATGATCTTTTCTATATGTCAAACACTACAATGATGCTCTACTATCACCTCTAGTCTGCTGTTGTCCAAGTTGTGACACATGTCCCTTCTCAACTACACTGAACTTCTTATAAGGATCAATATTTTATTTCTCACCTACATCTTGAGGTCTTCCCCGCTTTGGTGGCAATTTTCCTTTTACTTTCTCATTTCCTTTCAAGTCACGTTTAGGCTCAGCTTTTCACTTTGACTACTCGTAACGATGCTTCAATTTACGAATGGATTCCTCTAATGATCTGGGCTCATCAAACTCAATTTAGTCTCTATAGGCTGCTGACAATCCATTGGTGAATCTCTGGATCTTAGCCTTCTCCTCCTTGATATATGGCACATACCTCAATAACTCCAAGAATCTGCTAGTGTACCCATCATCTATCATAGAACCCATTTATAGATCATAAAACTCCTTAGCTCTACCATCATAGTACCTCTTTGACAAGTACTTCTTCTTTAAAAGCCTCTCGAAGTCATCCCAAATCAAGTCTTCTTCCCGAACACCTTTGAAATTCTTTGCATTCTCCCACTAGATATTTGCTTTCCCTTTAAGACTGAAGGTGGTTATCTTGGCTTTCTTGTTCTCTGAGTAGCTGCACAATCTAAGAATTTATTCATTCCAAGCAACCATGCCTCTATGTCTTTTGGATTCTTCATCTCTCCATCAAATGTAGGAGGCTTTACTTTCTTGAACTCCTCAGGTAAATACTCCCTCTTCCTATAAGGATGATGACTGTGATGACTGTAATGATGTCTCTTGGATGAGGAACTAGAATGATGCCCATACATACCAGTCCTCTTGTCAGGTATATCCATTGATCTTCCACCTCTGACTATGTCTCCTCTATCCAACCTATATCCAGACCGATATGTATTGCCATAGGCTTTATCAGTTCTCTCCTCCTACTCTTGATTGATCTTCAACTATCCCCATCTCTGAAACTTTGACAAGCTCTGAAGAATTGTTGCATTAACCTCTATTTGATTTTCCTTAGCCATTGCAAGTCTTTCCTAAGCCTCAACCAACCTATCATTTTATGTTTTGCAACTTTCATTCTTTTCCCTCAAGATCCTCAATGTATCTACTATACCAGGAGAACACTCTTCTCCTTGCTGCCCAACTAATCTGTAGGGAGAGTCACGGGAACTGTTGTCTACCATTTTTCTTGTCATCTTTGACTTCTCTTCTTCCTGCAAGTATACCATGTCTGATAAACCAAATAGATCCTAAAACCAAATCCATACCTTAGTGATGTTCAGGGGAGGCTTATCTCATTTGCATGATCATTCCACATTAGTATGTACATGTATAATCATAAACATATCCGCGTAATAATATAACATCATGCATGATCATACCAACTGTATACCCTACCCCCATGCATGACAACCATAACCTTGAAAACATCAAACTTGTCCAAAAAGCGTGAAACCACACTTTAATACCACCTTGTGGTATAAGATATGACCCAAAGAGAGCACAATCCGGTCTAATACCACCCTGTAACGTCACCTCCTTTTACATCTACCCACTTTCACTAGCTTACCTAGGGTAAACATGAGATGAGGGGTTACTATGATATGAATCAACCTCCTAGATGACCTTAAGGAAAGGGAGTTGACATAACTAGACCTTACTGACTTCCCTCAGCTGCCATAAGACCTCCATGAGTAACCCAACCCTTCCAGGTGTCCAACCCTTGAGACAACTCACCTTTTCCTAGACTAAGAGCCCTGGTCACTCCATTGCCAAGGCCTCCATGTGACTATGGGTTTCTAGTTGCTCCCATAGGCCTACATTAGTGCAACTGTAGGCTTTTTTAACCAGTGTTGTGCTGGCGACTGTGAGAATTAAGGTTACTTTCCAAGGCTAGGGCTAAGCCTCTATCTAGAAATCCATGAAACTTCCAGAACTCATAAAAGACATGAAGAGAATGTTTGTAAACCAGAACTAGAACCATGACTTGACCTAAACATCCCCAACCAGGATAGACATTCTATCAAATACTTGGTAGATATGCCACGTACAGGTCATGAATGCAAGTCTGAACATAAGGGACTAGATACTTATCTAAGGTTTAATGAGAAGGGTCTCTACCTTCTCACATTGGTTGTCATAACATCAATTAGGTGTTTCATTCATTATTTATTCAGTTATGATTGAAAACATGAAAAGAGCCATGATTGAGATCTGTCATAAAACCATGCTTATAACCAACATATAACCAGATAAATAACCATAAGAGAACAACCATTAAAGCCACATAATAAACAATGAATTTCCTTACCAAAAGCAAGAGAAACTTAGCTTTTAATAACAATAGGCAATTACCAACCGGGTTCGGACATCCACGTTCCACCCGACCATAGATTGGATGAACCATATGTTTCTTTCATACAATCACCCTTGTGCCATATTCGATGAAAGAATGTGGTATCCCGTGGGATAAACCAATCTAAAGACAACCAAGGGAATCTAGAGGTTAAACCACCTCCACCCTCTCCATGCCATGATCATACCTAAACTAATGCTGAGATCACAAAACCGAACCAAGCTCGAATGCCTCAAAATTTCTTCACCATCCTTGAGGAATTTTCTTATCTTCACCCTTAGGCTTTACCGTGTATCCTGCCATTACCAGTCAATGGATTCCCAGGCCTTTGGGAATTTTCTTGAGACCACCTCACCTCAGATTCCATAACCATCTAGCAATCCAAAGCTCAAATTGAGAACAATCCCATCACACCATGGCTATCTGGAAATGGAAAGGCTAGGATAAAATCCACTATTGAAACCCAACAAAATCCATTCCGATGACAACAAAAAAATTATATACCAACCTGGACATACCATGCATGTCAAAACCAACTAGGAAATCACTAATGCAATCTGTAACCTGCAAGTATTCCCGCTGAAGGTGCTTCATCCGTTAGGGTAATTTTGAGGTCTAAAATGGGCCTCCTAAGAAAAATGTACAACCAAAATAAAATTTATAAGAACCAATAGGATTCAATATGATGATGTCACCCATGGGGGATGATTCGCCATTTTTTGAGTAAAAAAGTAAAAAGATTAAAAAATAAAAAAACTATCTTTTCAAATCATATTTTCGACTTATCTCCCTAAGGTTTTAATCAAATTTCAAGCGCGAGTACTCATTGGATGAAAAATTTAATTCCTCATCCAAGGAGTACCCATGTTGCATATTTTCGATGAACCCTACTACAAGAAAAATGAAAAATACATGGAAAATCGTTATTGCAATCACTTTTTTCATGTTTTTCTCATTTTTCGTGTAGTAGGTGTTGTTGTTTTGTATTTTTGAGGTTGACGGAGTAAACACATAGGACAACATCAAAACTGCTTTGGAAGTTGGGATCTAGCCCTGCCAGCTTCAAATAGGGATCTCTCTGTAAAATTTATATTTGTTTTATGTAAATTTTAGGCTAGTTATGACTGTATTGTTGCTTTGATTTGATTGTTTGGTTGATTAAACTGTCATAATTCCATTGGGCTATGGAGTCTAAAGATTGACTGGATTTGGCATCAAATTTTAGAGTTGCAAAGGGAAAGCTAGATTGCACTATTTGGATCTTTCAGAATATTAAATGGATTGTGAAATAGCATAAATGTAAGATTCAATAGAAATTAAGGAGCAACTAAGAATTCCTTAATTTGACTTCAAAAAAAAACATGAAAATTACTAACAGTGAAAATAGGGTGCTCTAAATAACAAATCCTATTCATCACAGTTTCTGTTAAGTAATTGAGATTTTCAGAATACCAAAGAGAGAAAAACAATGTTTAAACAAATAAACTGAAGAAACACATCACCATTTGGTACACCACATGAATCCTGTGAAAGGTCCATGTGTTATTGATGCTCCAATGCTTTGAAAATTATTTGAAAACATTTTCGAAAGAAATCACATTGGAAGATTTTGGCCGACACGTTTTGAACCAACCAGTGTGGTTCATCTTCAGGACAAGATGAAAATCATATCATAGCGACAAGTTAAATAAGGATCCATAACCTTCTAATGGCTATGGGGAAAAAACGGCTAAAAACGACTATTTTTTACTAGATAGGAAAAGGGACAAATTATTTTTATTTATTATTAATCAATAATAAATTAATAAATCAATTATAGTATATAATATTAAAAATAACAAACATTACCCCAATATATAAAAATAATAAGTCAAATAAAATTAGAACTATTAATTAAAAATAGTGATTAAATCAAAGGGGAAATTAAAATAATATTAAATATATAAATAAATAAATTAGTTATAAACTTAAAAAAAAAAATATCTTCGTTATAAATGTAATTTGTTTAATTAAATTATTTATTATTTAAAATATATATATATAATAAAACAATTATAAATTGAATTTAAATGTAATAGGTTTATTTAAATGTATTTTAATATTTTTTTTTTTTTTCATAGATTGTAGTTATTTAAAAAAAAAAAATAGGGACAATAGACAAACCTCATGGGGAGAAAAACTGAAAAGAGGAAAAAGAGACAAGAAAGGGAGGGGACTAAGAGGAAAGGGCTGGAATCCTGCAACTGTTGATTTTCCAATCGTCATCCCTATTAAGATTATTCAGCCTCCTTTCATGCTTCAATACTTTGAAAATTACAATATGCAGAGGAAATTACATTCTGAAATCAACCCTTAATACTTCAAACAGTGAAGTATTTATACAAATAATTACAAAATCGTTGCCAAAACTGACAATGTATTATTAGCCTAATTCTAAACAATAAGATTTATCTTTGGCAGAAAAATAGGCCACGCAGACAGCTACATGAAAAGGTGGCTCTGCTTTGGTGGGTTCGGTTGCTAAATCAACCTGAAATGGTGCTGCGTTGATGCATTGGTTGTTGTGCTGGCTGTTGTCTTGATTGCATCCTAATTATTCTTTAATCCAGTAAATCACAAAGTACTTCCCATCTCTTTTCATCTGGTATGGTTAATTTAATTACCTAAGGTAAATCTCATCAACCTCAGCGTATTTTTCAAAAGTTAGCTTCACTGTAAAAACATGTTTTACCTCATTCTGGATGTAGAAGTCATTTGTCATGGTTGCTAAAAATTCTCTTGCTGTCATATTACCCTTTATCCCATTGAACTTGACACTACTTCTGCCGATTTCTTTCATTTTCAAAACATAGTCTTCTCGAGTGACTAATTTATCATTAATCACATATATGATGAGAAACCCTTTCTGGATTAATGCTTCAATTCTGTTGCAAAACCTCTTTACTCCCAGCTCTAATGTTTCACATCTTTCCTCCAACTGATCAATGAGGTTTATTTTAGTCAAGACTTTCTTGACTTCCAAAATAGTGGCAGTCCTATCACTAGCTCCTAATTCTTCAAGTTCATATTTAGACTTAGAATTCAGGTTTCTGATAATGTTCGAGGCCTCTTTGTGTATATCTCCAAGATTTTCCCTGACTTGTGGTTTCTGTGGATTTTTCTATCAACTCCTTCTGTTCGAAGATGATTTGGATAGATGGCCAAATCTCATTCATAGAGTCCAGAATACCCATCCAAATGGTTTCCTTGGCTTGGGCCAAGATCTGACCAATTGATGTATCCTTCTCTACTTTCTACAACCTCTCCAACAGTCTTTGTGATTTTTGCACTTTAGCAAGACAAGAATCTTCAGCTTTGGCTTTCTATTCTTCTAGAGCTTTGAGCTGTCCATGAAAAGTCTTGATTTCGTCTGACTGGTTTGACATGTTCTCCAGTGTCTTTGTCACTTGTTCAACACTTGAAGTATGAGTGGAAGTAGTGGTTGTTCTTGTTACTGGAAGCTAAGAAATGGGTATGGCATCCAGGGGGGCAATGACCATCTTCTGACTCTGTTCTTTCTCCTTTATCAACTTCTCCATTTCAACCTCAATTTGTCTAATCTTTATGTTCTACTCTATAATCAGTTTCATCATGTCAGCCTTATGTGCCTCATTTTCTTCAATGTCTTTGGTCAAGGGGTCCTCTGTGGCTGGCAGCTTAAGCTGCATTCTCAATGCTGCAATATCCAGATTCTTCTTCTTGATAATCTCCTCTGCAACATTTACATCTTTAGGATCATATCCTATCTTTACCACCAAATCTTCCAAGATTTGATCATATTACCCTTTTGTAAGGAGGATACCTTTTCCATTTTCAACTGAGATTGAATATTGGTAAATAAAACATGCAACTTAGACAATGACATAACAATGTTAGTTAAGGTAGAATAAAGCATCTCACTAGTCTATGTATGCATCTCCATTTGATCAATGGGATGGATGTCTTTGGTGCTGAACTCAAATGAAGTACTTTTATAGTCTGTTGATGTTTTCGGATGTGGAATTTGGGCCTCAAGAAATTCCATCTGCATCTTTTCCTGTTCTGTGTCAAAAATTGATAACAATCTGCTCTGTGAGCTAGAGGTCTGCTTCTAAAACTGATTATAGGCATTGTTTTTAAGAATCTCATTCTTGAGTTTAATTTCTCTATACCTATCAAAAACAGTCTTCTCCTTCTCTCCTTGGACATTCTATGAATCTAGTTTTGTTTCCTTCTGACACTATGGTGATGAAGGTCCAGTAGAAGATGTTACTAATTTGTTGCTTGTAGGTGGTGAGTCTATAATTATGATGACGTCATGCTCTTCTGTCTATTTTTATACATCTGTCCTAGGAGTCAATTTTCCCATTTTCCTGTAACTAATCCTGAATTATTTGGCCTCACTTCCTGTTGTTGATGATTATCCCTCCTCTCTTTGTCTTTTACTTGTTTTCTCCTGAGGAGTGGGAGTCTGTAAACTAGAAGTAGAAAAGAGTTGTTCTTCAGCTTCTTGCAAAGTATTCTCTGTCCATTCCAACTGATTTGCATACTTTTCTATCTCAAGCCTTGAGGTATGGATGTAGGGAGTACTTTTATTTTCTACCCTGAGCTTTGAAATAATACCCCAAGGGTCATAAGACCATGTAAAACTCAAGCTGAGTTTCATCTCTTTAATAATTTTATCTACTTCTTCCCCTACTGTCCTAGTATTCCATATAAATGGGCCCACCTGTGTCTTTATGCGAAATTGTGACTTCTTCTTAGCCACCACAAAATGAATATCATCATAATTTAACATCTGTCTGATGTATCCCAAGGAAAAACTCCTCATGGGGAGGTATTTAGGCAGTTTGTGTGGTGCCAATTCGCATCCATAAACTTTGATCTTTGTGTGATTTTGGTATAAATACCAATCTCCAGTCTTGACCTGATCTGTTAGATGTAAAATCTTTTTGACATCTTCACCTATTTTGGGTTGTATGGCACTGTTTAGGATGTTCATTGCTGGGTGAAGAAACTCCTCAATAAACTGCTTGTAGGAGAATTCCTGCTGCTCTTTCATGACCAATGAAGTCCAGAAAATCACAGGCTGTTGATTTCCTTCACCATCTGGCTTCTACATTGAAAAATTGAACTTGTCTGCTTGATAATAAAGGGACATGTAAATTAAAATGGAAGTGTAATTAAACACTTGCTCTATGGGAAATTTTAGAAATTGTTCATGAATGTTATCAGCTAAGAATTGACTGAAATTGAATACAATTGATGGCTTACTATCTGTGGAAAATATGGAGAGGAAACCTAAAATGGGCTCATCTACCTACTGATCAGAATAATAACCCAAAATATAGGAAGTTATGGATATAATTTTCTTAGCTTGGTCAGGGAAGATGGAGGAAGGTTATGGAGGATTATTCTTAGGTAACTGGGCATTTTCGGGCAAGAAGATCTCAAAGATTTTGGCTCTTGTAGCAAAATCTAGCTTATGATAAAGCTGGGTAAGGGCTTCTAAGGAGAAAGGGGCACTATTTTCCACAGGGGGAGCTAGCATCATCTGATTTATAGAATGGGAAGTAATGGTAAAGAGGATGTCACCGGATGGGGCCATGATAGCTCTTTGGGTAGGGACATAACATGCTTGACATTTTCTGGTGAATTCAGGGGCTTGGAAGGTCAGAGGGAAGATATAATGGGGAATATTTGACTCTCAAAGTCCAATTTCATTAGCCTTGTCTACATGCTTGTCTTCCAGCAAATAGTATAGCTCTAAGAACTCACAATCACATTGGGTTTCATTAATCCGATAATCCCTAACAGCTAAAGGGATATGGTATAAATCTACGGAGGGAGGGATTAATGGATTAACATGTTTATCTTGGGCTTTTCTCTTTTGAGGCATGACTGTATTAATGAATAATTATAGTGAGAGAAAGAAAGGCTTATCAGGAATCATTTTAAGTTGAATGAGTTGTCAGGGGAAAAAAGACAGGGTGTTGTCAATTCCGATCAGGTTCAGGAAGAGGAAATGCTCCGAAAACATTCGTTGTGTAAAAGCTATCAATTACAAAGAATGAGCAGTAAAAAGGAGGAAAGTGATGGTTTTGAAAGATTTTTAAAGGCAAAGAACGGTGAAATTCATTGGAGGTGGCACGGGACCGTTAAGTTTGAACGTTTACCTGGGAAGGCGAATTGAATGTCAAACGGTTATTTTCGTCGGTAGAGGAATTAATTGGGTAATGGCTAGACGACGAGGCAGAAGTGAGTGACGGAGGTGTTGTGGTGGGGACGTGGTAAAGAGGGTGAGGGTAAGGCGGTTTCGGAGGGGGTAGAGGGTGGTAATTAGTATTACAAGAGGGGGTACGAAATACGGAGAGGGCGCCACATAGGGATGGGGCTCGACAGAAGAAAACAAACTTTTCGAAAACCCACCCGATGGTAAAGGTTGGATGGAGAGGGGGGGACAAAAGCGAACGAGGGTCGTGGATGATGAGGGCCATTTGATTCCGATGCTTTGAAAACGACGTTGATTAACCGTATACGACAAAATGAGATTTTTCCATATGTGCCTTTACTTTTTGTATTTTGGACTTAGGATAAAGGTTAGGAATAAAACATGTAAAAGGAATTTATCCCATCATGCCCCATTTATCGTTTTACAATAACATTAAATCCTAGGATAAAATAGCATAGGTCTATATTTATAAAACCAACTAATTTACCTGCCCTTAACTAATCTAACATTTTTTATTCTTCTAAGGGGTGCACATTTTTTTATTTATTTTTTAAGCTGTGGTTCACGGTCACTGAGTGTCCGCTACATCCACGGAAAATATCGGGGCAGTTCCACCCGAAGGGATCTGCCCGTCGGCCAATCTTAACAGGCCTAACCCCGAGGGCGTCGAGGAGATTTGACCCCGTGACCTCCCAACTGGGAAAGTGCTTAGCAACGGGAACTCGACCATTTGAGCTATCCCTTGGGGCTTCTAAGGGGTGCACTTAGACTAGCAAACCCACCTTATTTTCTTTTATAAAAAATGAAAAACTATCTAAATCCTATCACTTATTTCTCCTATTGATTCATATTAAATAGTTGAATCAATGTCATTTTCTACCTAACTACTGATTTACCAAGATTAAATTGTTTGGCAAATATTTATTCTCTAGTCTAATTTACAGAAATTTAAAGATGTTTAACCATGATTGTATTGTATGATTAAACAAATAACTAGTCATTGTGGCATTTTAAACAAGTTGCACACAACCTTTATTTATCAATGATGAAGAAAACTATCTATCAGTAGTGGCATTTAGACTTGCAACACTTTCAGTATTATTTCTTTTTGTTTTTTCTTTCTTTTAGTGGGGTTCAATCTTTTCTTCTTTTTCAATATTTTTTGTTTTTCCTCCTTTTTTTATTTATACCCTCTTTTCATTTTTTAATTCTATTTTTTTTTTTTTGGAAATAATTTGCAGATTGACAATTATTTACAATATAAGATTCATGAGATAAAATACCCAATCACCTTGAGATCTTATAAACTATAGGACCCTAACAATGTCTCCAGTTGGGGATGGCACTATCCCTGTGAGATGCCAAGAACATTTGATCAGTAGCCTTGAGTGTTCTATTTCAGCAATATCAACACCTGATTTCCTTTGATGTAGTACTTATGGTAACATGTCAAATGAAGCTTAGGGCCTTCTCTGCGGGCTTCAACTTCTGTTAATAGGTCACCCAATCAAAATAATAAAGACAATGATATTTACAATGATTGATGTAAAAAAATTCAATTGCTAAGAGAAATAGTGCTTCAACATTCAGCCATTCACAGGTCCACCAGGCATTTTTGTTCCATCTAAATGTTTGAGAAAAAAATGCATTGTGCCCTCTGAAAGCATGAACGATATACGGTCATGTCCAAAAATTGTCAAATTTTTCATGCTTTCCTTTGTCCTCTCTTTTGGAATCCCACTTTAAAACTCTATCACACGAAGTGAAATCATTTGCTTTAGTTCTTTTATCAAAAATATTTTTGATATTCTCCTAGATGACCTCAGCCTTATTATAGACTTCTTCCCTAGATTGTTGCAATTGGATCGTTTGATAAATTCTCCTTTGGATGTCATTTGGCTCAACTTGCAATTCCTGAATTATCTTCATAACTGGAACTCCCAAAGACGATGGAAACATATCATCCATTCCATAAACTAGTTGGTATGGTGACATGCCAATTGATTTCTTTAATGTGAATCCATCAACGCAAAGTGCATTTATCAACTTGTTGTGCCATGAATTTTTGTTCTCTTCTAACAGCTTTTTAATAATGTTTACCATACTCTTATTTGAAGATTCAACCAACCCATTACCTTGTGGGTAATAAGCAGTTGAATGTCCCAAAGAAGTATGTTATTTATTTCAGAAATGTATCATTTTCTTAGATTTAAAAGCTGCAACATTATCTGTAATGAGCTTGTTTGGACAACCAAATCTAGACAAAATATTGGTTTCCAGAAATTTGATAATAACAACATCAGTAGCCAATCTGGAAGGTGTGGCCTCAATCCATTTGGTGAAGTAATCAGTAGCTGTGAGGATCCATTTGTGTTGGGAAGAGGATGGTGGATGGATTTCTCCAATGAAATCTAATCCCCATTGTTGGAAAGGACTTTCAACAGATATGGGTTTCAAAGGCAGAGGCAATAGTTTTCTTTTCCCCTCAAATATTTGACATTTGTGGCAAGAGGTTACCTTCTTATGAACATCAGGGAAAAGGGTAGGCCAGTAAAAACCAACTCTAAGGATCTTGTTAGCAATGGTTTTCCAGTATAGGTGTCCACCACAATCACCTTCATGGAATTCCTGCATTTTTATTTCTGCATCATCTTTCAATAGACACTTCAGTGAAATACCACCAACATCTTTCCAATATAAAACAATATCTATGATGATAATTTTCACTACTTTCAATTTTAGAAATCTAGCCTTTGTCTTAGTTAAACTAGGAGGAGCATTTAATTTGAATAAAACAAAAATTAGGTCTACATACCAGGGTGAGGTCATAAAATCCTCATCTAATTGTGGAGTCGCCTGCTCCTCTTGATCATCTAATGAAGCTGCAAAGTTGATATCCAATGCATTAAAGTTAGATTCGGCCATCAATTTGGCTCCTTTGATAAGCTTGGTGGGCTTGATTTCCATTTCATACTCAAGAATGATGGCAATCCATTTGCCTCCTTTACCATCTGGTCCATTTTGGGTTAAAATATCCTTAACCACAACATTTGGTACATAAGAAATTATGTGAGAATGGAGGATATACACCCTGAAGTCTTTGATTGCTTTTATCAATGTGAAAGCCTATTTTTCCATTATATTATATTTGAGTGCATCATCCCTTAAAGCCTTGCTAAAGAAAGCAATGGACTTTTCAAATCCATCATCATTTTTCTATAAAATGACAGATGCAACAATGTGTTCAAAAGCGAATGAAAAGATTGTAAAATTCTTAGTGAAATTTGAACTGGTGTTTTTGTCAATGCTTGTTTAACATGATTAAATCATTGCATAGCCTCAATGTTCCATATGATTTATGAATCTCTTTTTAGCATATTTTTTATATTTCTGAGGAGTTCTACAAGGTTAGGGATAAATCTTCTTAGGAAGTTTATTCTACCAATAAATGATTGAAGTTCCTTAATATTTCTAGGATGGTTTATTTTTAGAATGACTTCAATCCTTTTGGGATCAATTTTGATACCTTCCTTAGAGATGGTATGACCAAAAAGTTTTCCCTCTTCAAGGCCAAACAAGGTTTTCTTAGGATTTAGTGAAATCCAAAACCTTCTACATTTCTAAAATACTCTTCTCAGATGTAACAAATGTTCTTCATCGGTTTTAGAATAAACAGTAATGTCATCTATATATATCACAATAAACCTGCCAATTTCATCAGCAAAAGCAATATCCATTGCTCTTTGAAATGTGGCTCCAACATTCATTAACCCAAAGGGAATCTTCACATACATGAAGGTACCCCATGGAATAGTAAAGGTTGTTTTATCTTGATCATTAGGGTGAACTAAAACTTGATTATAACCTGAGAAACCATCTAATAAAGAAATCCTGGAAGACCCAACTACCTTTTGTAGAATATGATCCATTTTTGGTAAAGGGTATGTGTCCTTTAGGGAGACTTTATTAAGGTTCCTAAAATCTATACACAATATGATTTCACCTGTTTTTTTCCTAGTTGGCACAATATTGGAAACCCATTTAGAGTACCTAAGAGGAACTATGCTTTTATAGCCATACATTATTTTAATTTCTTTCTCAATTAAAGGCATCAATATTGGATTTATGCTTCGAAGTTTTTGTTTAAATGGTTTCTGATCCTCTTTAATTGGAATTTTGCGTTGTATAATCTATGTATCATATGTTTTTAGATCTTCATAGCTCTAGGAAAAACTATCATTGAATTCCTTGAATAAAGCAATGTATTTTTGTTTTTCAGCAGTTGGGACTGATTTGGACAGTTTTATGATTTTGGGATCTTTGTCACTGCCTATGTTGCATTCTTCAACTGCTTCTCTTATGGGCTCAATCTTAGGCTTTTTGGCCACATCATTGAAATCAAATAATTCTTCAAGTGGAACTAGACCTCTAGGTAAAATGTTATCCTTTAACTGAAGTGTTTCAAACTCTTCTTTTTATGGATCTATCTCATGTAATTCTAATTTATTTACAACTTTATTTATGTGTATATTTACATCTGATTTTTCTAATTTCCTTTCTAGATTAGAATGTACAACTATTTGATTTTCTAATTCAAATTCCAAATCTATATTATCATCTTGAAATTCATCTTTAGATTGCAGAAAACTTTCAATTTGTTCATCACTGCTAAGCACCTGCCAATACTTCATTTTATCTGGTACAATTGGTTGATGTTTCACTTTCACTGTATATTCTCGATTAGGGTAAGGCATTTCACAGGAGCTAGCTGAAAATTCCAGGCTATTTGGAATGATATTTTGTTTTCTAGGGATTGTAGAAAGGTCATATTCTAGAAAACTCTCTAGAAAATAAAGCACAACATTTATGTATGCTCTCATTCTAGGGTGTTTCATCGAATACTCTCCTTTAATTTGTTTTATAATTAACTCGACATCTCCTTGAATGGAGATCCTCTTGGCACCTAATTTTTTCAACAATTGCAATCCTAATATAAGGGCTTCATACTCTGCTATGTTGTTTGTACATTGAAATTTGTGCTTGTATGAATGACCTTCAACATGATTATTTCCTGTATTTACCACCCAAATTCCTGCTCCAGAACCATCTTTTCTACAAAAGTCATCAAAGCTCATGTTCCAAGAGGTTCAGGAAGAGTGTTTGGTTTGGATATGTTTTAGGAATCTCAGTTTTTGCTTTGATCACTTGAGTGTTTATGTCTCCATCTTTATAAAGAATGAAAGAGTCTAAATCTGAGTGGACAGAATAAAGAGGGTAGTTGTGAGGTTTCTCTTAACTACTCACCACGAATTTCATCAAGGTTTCCCTATATCATATTATTTGCTGCCCAAAAACTGGTATGGTGGCAAAGGTCATATCCATCTATAAGGTTCCTTGTAATTTTGCTCCCCATGAGCATGACAACAACACGCCATACTTAGGGGGAATATTTGCAACCACTATATCCATTATCGGACTTTTGACCGGGATTTGACCTAAAGTAACACACAAGTCTTTGATGAGACCTAAAAATCTTACTTTACTAGAATCAAAGGAATATAGGTCTTTGTAAGGTCTGGTAATATCAAGTCCTAACTTCTCCATAACGGCTTTAGGTATTAAGTTGTGGGAAGCCCTTGAATCTAACATAGCATTATGGAGGATCTTATCAAGAATATTTAGGCTAACATAGAATGGAGGAACACCCCCTTCCTGTGGTTTTCCCTCAACTTCTAGCCCAAATAAGAGTTCTGGTTGGTCATCATTCAAATTAATAGAATATGTGTTTTCCCCTATGTTTAGAGATTTCATGACTTGAGGTCTATACATATTTTTGTTCATTAACTCTATTAGGGGAATAGGAATTTTCATTTTTTCTAATTCATTCTCAATGTTGAACAATGTTTGAATCTTAATTAGGTTGGGAAGATCAGATTGCTCTATAATTTATTTTGATATAGGCTCTTTTCGTTGACTTGTGGTTGGGATATCAATTTGAGTAGTTTTGGAAACATTATCAACTATCTTTTTTATAGGAGTTTCTACTTTATTTTTTCCAAAATTATCAACAGTCTTCTTGAGATAATTATATATGGTTTTCTTAGCATCAATGTCAAAGGATTTCTTAGCATGATTCTCAAAGTTCTTACTATTGAGATTATCTGAATTCTTTTTACTCCTAAGGTTATACTGCCTATGGACTTCCATGATGGCATTTTCAAAACCTTGTTTATATTCATCTGATTCCTTAGAATCAAGTTCAGTTTGAGCTAGGAGGAAAAGTTCTTGCTCCTCTTGAGTGAGAAAAACAATTTCATCATCATTGATTCCCATCAGATTTATTTGACTGTCATCTAAATCTTCAATAATATTACCCTCATCATCAGTATAATTTTCCTGAAAAGGAGGCTGGACTTGCTGGTCTGGACCCTTTTTTTCTCGTTGTTTGATTTGGGGAACATTCCTTCTGAAGTTTTGGTTCCTATTTTGAGGAGAATTTTGGTTTTCTCTCATTTGAACTTGATCATTTATGTTTACTCTTTGCATCATATTTTCCACTACCCTCACTAAGTTATCAATTTTGTGATCAGAGGTAGAAGTGGAAGGCTCTTCTTTAATGGTAACCTTGTGTTCAGATTTTAGTTTGGCCTTCTTGGCTAAGATGTTAGCTTCAAATTTTATAGCATTGGCTTGCATTTCTTCCAAAGTTGTCAGGTCTCTCTCTCTAAGTTGATATTCCATGTCTACATCAAAACCATTAGGAAAATAAATCAAAGATAGACCAGGGGATGGTTTGATGTCTTGAGGAATTGCATTGTAAACAATGTTAAACCATTCATAGTATTCCTCCACAGTTTCATTTGGCTTTCTTTTCAGGTTTTTGTATTCATTTAGGATTTAGAGTGGATTTTTCTTGATCTCCCATATAGCTAAGAAAGTTTGATGGAATGCATCAAGGTTGGCTATACTTCCTGCAGGTAAAATCCTAAGTCATTTCTTGACATCACCTCCTAAAATTTGGGCAAACAATCTCATTTTTACATCTGCTTCATCTACTTCTTGAAGGTAAAAAACATCATTCATTCTATCCACATGCTGTTGAGCATTATGAGAACCAGTGTTATCAAAGGTCAGAATTTTAGATTGGTAATCTCTAGGCATAGCATTTAGCTGGCCTGGTAACACCAAAGGTGCATACCTACCTGCCATAACTGGTCTGAAAGATTGATTGGAAGATGGACCTATGGTAGGTGTAGTTGTGATAACTATAGGGATGGTAGGAATAATAGTCTGAGAAATTACAGGTGAAAAAGAGATATTAAGAATGAGTAGGACTAGGGAGTTGTAGATGAACATACTGGGAAGATTGGGTGGACAAAGAGGCCACTGCAACTGTTAAAGCAGAAAATTCAACAGATTGTTGAATATAAGCTTCTTCAATAGCTTGGTCCAAAAATGAAACTAGACCTTGTAATTTATCAAATTATTGTAGGGATTCAAGATCAGGATCTCTTTCAAGAGGTTGGGTTTGGGGCATATACAATTGTAGTATGGATTTATCAATGATAGTTTGATCTACAAAAGTTTCAGATTTTGATCTAAACAAACTATGCTGGAAAGGCAAATCAAACTCTATATCTTGAATAGTTTCAAATTTCTCTGGAAGAGAGTTAGAACTAGACGAAGGGTTATTCTCAGGAAGAGAATTGAACCTAGAAAAAGGACTATTACTACCCTGAATTTCTGTAAGAATTTTATTTCTCACCAATTTCTCTGGATTATCTACAAATTCAGCGGGGTTGAGATCAGGGTGAGCTCTAGTGAAAATTCTTTTGGGAGCCAAGTCTATTAAAATTCATCACACAACTCAATAAAATCAAAATTAATAACACACTCCAACATATACAGGATAACAACCTCATATCATGTATTTCATTATGATATATATGCTTTAATGTATAGAAATACTGATTGAATACCAGGGAATAATGATCTTTCAATCTAAAAAGTTTTTGTCCCTAGTATGGTCACCACTATGTTGTCATTCTATATTTTTGAGGTTGAGGGAGTAAACACATAGGAGAACATCAAAACCACTTTGGAAGCTGGGATCTAGCTCTACCAACTTCAGAGAAGGATCTCTCTGTAAAATTTAGCTTTGTTTTATGTAAATTTTAGGCTAGTTGTGACTGTATTGTTGTTTTTATTTGATTGTTTGGTTTATTAAACTGTCATAATTCCATTGGGCTATGGATTCTAAAGATTAACTGGATTTGGCATCAAAATTTAGAGGAGTTGCACAAGGAAAGCTAGGTTGCACTATTTGGATCTTTCAGAATATTAAATGGATTGTGAAATAGCAAAAATGTAAGATTCAATAGAAATTAAGGAGCAACTAAGAATTCCTTAATTTGACTTCAGCATAAAACATGAAAATTACTAACAGCTAGAATAGGGTGCTCTAAATAACAAATCCTATTCATCACAATTTCTATTAAGTAATTGAGATTTTCATAATAACAAAGAGAGAAAAATAATGTTTAAACAAATAAACTGAAGAAACACATCACCATTTGGTACACCACATGAATCCTGTGAAAGGTCCATGTATTATTGATGCTCCAATACTTTGAAAATTAAAATATGTAGAGGAAATTACCTTCAGAAATAAACCCTTAATACTTCAAACAGTGAAGTATTTATACAAATAAATACAAAATCGTTGTCAAAGCCGACAGTGTATTATTAGCCTAATTCTAAACAATAAGATTTATCTCTGGCAGAAAAATAGGCGACATAGACAATTTCATGGAAAGGTGGCTATGCTTTGGTGGGTTCGGTTGCTGAATCAACCCGAAACAGTGTTGCATTGATGTGCTGGCTGTTGTGCTAGCCGTTGTCTTTACGACATCCTAATTATTATTTAATCTAGTAAATCACAAAGTTCTTCCCATCTCTTTTCATCTGGTATGGTTAATTTAATTACCCTACGATAAATCTCATCAACCTCAATGTATTTTTCAAAAGTTGGCTTCACTATAAAAACAATTTTTACCTCATTTTGGATGTAGAAGTCATTTGCCATGGTTTCTAAAAATGCTCTTGCTATCATACTGCCCTTTATCCCACTAAACTTGACACTGCTTCTGGTCATTTCTTTCATTTTCAAAACATAGTCTTCCTGAGTGATTAATTTATCATTAATCACACATATGTTAGGAAACCCTTTCTAGATTAATGCTTCAATTTTGTTGCAGAACCTATTTACTCCCAGCTCTAATGTTTCACATCTTTCCTCTAATTGATCAATGAGGTTTCTTTTAGTCAAGACTTTCTTGACTTCCAAAATAGTGGTAGTCCTGTCACTAACTCCTAATTCTTCAAGTTCATATTTAGACTTAGAATTTAGGAATCTGATAATGTTGGAGGCTTCTATGGGCATATCTCCAAGCTATTCCCTTACCTGAACAATGGTTTATGTGGCTTTTTCTATTAACTCCTTCTATTCGAAGATTTGGATAGATGGAAAAATCTCATTCATAGAGTCCAGAATACCCATCCAAATGGTTTCCTTGGCTTGGGCCAAGGTCTAACCAATTGATGTATCCTTCTCTACCTTCTGCAACCTCTCCAATAGTCTCTGTGATTTTTTCACTTCAGCAGGACGAGAAGCTTCAGTTCTGGCTTTCTGTTCTTCTAGATCTTTGAGCTGTCCATGCAAAGTCTTGATTTCTTCTGACTGGATTGACATGTTCTCCAATGTCTTTGTCACCTGTTCAACACTTGAAGTATGAGTGGAAGAAGTGGCTGCAGTGGTTGTTCCTATTACTGGAAGCTGAGAAATGGGTATGGCATCCAAGGGGGCAGTGGCCATCTTCTGACTCTGTTCTTTCTCCTTTATCATCTTCTCCATTTTAGCCTCCATCTATCTAATATATATGTTCTGCTCTATAATCAATTTCATCATGTCAACCTTCTGTGCCTCATTTTCTTCAATGTACTTGGTCAAGGGGTCCTCTGTGGCTAGAAGCTTAAGGTGCTTTCTCAGTGCTGCAATATCCAAATTCATCTTCTTGATAATCTTCTCTATAGCATTTACATCTTTAGGATCATATCCTATCTTTACCACCAGATCTTCGAAACATTTGATCCTATTATCCTTTTCTAATGAGGATACCTTTTCCATTTTCAACTGAGACTAAATATTGGTAAATTAAACCTGCAACTTGGACAATGACATAGCAGTGTTAGTTAAGGTAGAAGAAATCATCTCACCAGTCTGCTTATGCATCTCCATTTGATCAATGGGATGGATGTCTTTGGTGCTGAACTCAAATGAAGTACTCTTGTAGTATGTTGATGTTTTCAGATGTGGAATTTGGGCCTCAAGAAAGGCCATCTACATCTTTCCCTATTCTGTGTCAAAAACTGATAATAATATGCTCTGTGAGCTGGAGGTCTACTTCCAAAACTGATTATAGGTACTGTTTTTAAGAATCTCATTCTTGAGTTTAATTTCTCTGTACCTATCAAAAACAATCTTCTCCTTCTCTCCTTGGAAATTCTGTGAATCTAGTTCTGTTTCCTTCTGACCCTGTGATGATGAAGGTCCAGTAGAAGATGTTACAAATTTGTTGTTTACAGGTGGTGAGTCTGTAATTATGATGGCATCATGCTCTTCTGTTTCTTTTTCTACATCTGTCCTAGGAGTCAATTTTTCCCTTTTCCTGTAACTGATCTTGAATTCTTTGGCCTCACTTCCTGTTGTTGATGATGATCCCTCCTCTCTTTGTCTTTTACTTGTTTTCTCCTAAGGAGTGGGAGTCTTTAAACTAGAAATAGAAAAGAGTTATTCTTCAGCTTCCTGCAAAGTATTCTCTATCCATTCCAATTGATTTACATACTTTTCTATCTCGAGCCTTGAGGTATGGATGTAGGAAGTAGTTTTATTTTCTACCCTGAGCTTTGAAATAATACCCCAAGGGTCATAAGACCATGTAAAACTCAAGTTGAATTTAATCTCTTTAAGAAGTTCGTTTACTTCTTCCCCTGGTGTCCTGGTATTGCATATAAATGGGCCCACCCGTGTCTTTATGCGAAATTATGACTACCTCTTAGCCACCACAAAATGAATATCATCAGAATTTAACATCTGTCTGATGTATTCCAAGGCAAAAATCCTCATGGGGAGGTATTTAGGGAGTTTGTATGGTGCCAATTCACATCCATAAACTTTAATTGCTGTGTAATTTTGGTATAGATACCAATCTCTAGTCTTGGCTTGATCTGTTAGATGTAAAATCTTTTTGATATCTTCACCTATTCTGGGTTGTATGGAACTGTTTAGGATGTTCATTGTTGGGTGAACAAACTCCTCAATAAACTGCTTGTAAGAGAATTCCTGCTGCTCTTTCATGACCAATGAAGTCCAGAAAATCACAGGCTGTTGATTTCCTTCATCATCTAGCTTCTGCATTGCAAATTGAACTTGTCTGCTTGATAATAAAGGAACATGTAAATTGAAATGGAAGTGTGATTAAACACCTTCTCTGTGGGAAATCTCAGAAATTGTTCCTGAATGCTATCAACCAAGAATTGGCTGAAATTGAATACAATGGATGGTTTACTATTTGTGGAAAATATGGGGAGGAAACCTAAAATGGGATCATCTAACCATTGATCAGAATAATAACCCAAAATATAGGAAATTATGGATATAATTTACTGAGCTTGATCAGGGAAGATGGAGGAAGGGTATGGAGGATTCTTCTTAGGTAACTGGGCATTTTCAGGCAAGAAGATCTCAAAGATTTTGGCTCTTGTAGCCAAATCTAACTTCTGATAAACCTGGGTAAGGGATTCTAAGGAGAAAAGGGCACTATTTTCCATTGCGGGAGATACCATGATTTGATGTATAGACTCGACAGTAATGGCAAATTGGATGTCACCAGATGGGGCCATGATAGCTCTTTGGGTAGGGACATAACAAGCTTGACATTTTATGGTTAATTCAAGGGCTTGGAAGGTCAGAGAGAAGATATAATGGGGAAGATTTGACTCTAAGAGTCCAATTTCATCAATATTGTTTGCATGCTTGTCTTCTAGCCAACAGTATAGCTCTAAGAACTCACAGTCATAATGGGTTTCACTAATCTGATTATCCTTGTTGGCTAAAGGGATGTGATCTAAATCTATGGAGGGAGGGATTAATGGATTAATAGGTTTATGTTGGGTTTTTCTCTTTGGAGGCATGACTGTATTGGCGAATAACTACAGTGAGAGAAAGAAAGGCTTACCAAGAATCAGTTTAAGTTGAATGAATTGTCAAGGGAAAAGAGACAGGGTGTTGTCAAGTCTGATCAGGTTCAGGTCAAGGAAACGCTCCGAAAACGGAAATGCTCTGAAAACGGTCGTTGTGTAAAAGCTATCAATTACAAAGAATGAGCACTAAAAAGGAGGAAATCGATGGTTTCGAAATATTTTTGAAGGCGGAGAATGGTGAAATCAATTGGAGGTGGTGTGGGACCTTTAATTTTGAATGGTTACCCAGGAAGGTGAATTGAATGTTGAACAGTTATTTTTGCTGGGAGAGGAATTAATTGGGTAACGACTAGGCGATGTGGCGGAAGGTGAGTGGCGGAGGTGTCATGGTGGGGATGCAGTAAAGAGGGCGAGGGAAGGCAGTTTCGGAGGGGGGTAGAGGGTGGTAAGTAGTTTTGCAAGGGGGGGGGGTGAAAAATACAGAGAGGGTGCCATGTAGGGATGGGGCCCGACGGAAGAAAACAACCTTTTCGGACCCCCCCCCCCCCCTTGACGGTAAAGGTTGGATGGAGAGGGGGGGTCGAAAGTGAAGGAGGGCCATGGATGGTGAGGGATGGGTGATACCAATGATCTCAAAATGGTGTTGATTAACCGTATATGACAAAATGAGATTATGCACCTTTACTTTTTGTATTTTGGACATAGGATAAAGTTTAGGAATAAAACATGTAAAAGGAATGTATCCCATCGTGTCACATTGCCTTTTTACAATGACATTAAAACTTAGGATAAAATGGCATATGCCTGTATTTATAAAACCAACTAATTTACCTACCCTTAACTAAGCTAACATTTTTTATTCTTCTAAGGGGTGCACTTAGACTAGCAAACCCACCTTATTTTCTTTTATAAACAATGAAAAGTTATCTAAATCCTATCACTTATTTCTCCTATTGATTCAGATTAAACAGTTGAATCAATGTCATTTTCTACCTAACTACTGATTTACCATGATTAAATTGTTTAGCAAATTTTTATTCTCTAGTCTAATTTACAAAAATTTAAAGATGTTTAACCATGATTGTACTGTATGATTAAAAAAATAACTAGTTATTGTGGCATTTTAAACAAGCTGCACACAATCTTTATTTATCAATTCTGAAGAAAACTATCAATCAGTAGTGGCATTTAGACTTGCAACACTTTCAATATTTTTTCTTTTTGTTTTTTCTTTATTTTAGTGGGGTTCAATCTTTTCTTCTTTTTCAATATTTTTTGTTTTTCCTTTTATTTTATTTTATTTATACCCTCTTTTCATTTTCTAATTCTATTTTCTTTTAATTTGGAAATAATTTGCAGATTGAGAATTATTTACAATATAAGAATCCTGAGATAAAATACTCAATGACCTTGAGATACTATAAATTATAGGACCCTAACAGTAGGGTCCATCGAAAGTATGTAACATGGGTAATCCTTGGATGGTGAATCATATTTTGCATCCAACAAGTGTTTCAGCTCGAAATTTGTGTAAACCCAAAGGGAGATAAGTTGAAAATACGAGTTGAAAAAATAGTTTTTTCTTTTTTTCCCTCTAAAATTTGATGATGTAATGTAATCTTATTTTATTATTTCCACTATTATTTTATAATTTCCTTAGGAGGCCTATTTTAGACCTCAAAACTCCCCTAGTAGGCTTGCCTTCCTGTGCTTTCCTTGCCCTTCTTTTCCTTTCCTTCCATTTCCTTGCTTTTCCTTTCCTTTCCTTGCTTGCTTAATTTCTTCTCCTCTTGAGACAAATTATAACACTAACTGACAATAAGCAGACAAAAAGCTACCAACTGATGCTCTGAGGTCTTTTTATTGATGAGGCCTCTAATTTCTTCAATTTTCCATTATTCTTCTTCATTTTCCTCCTCACATGCAACTTCTGACCTTTCGCCTTCCTTTTCTCCTAATTTCCATTATTTTCATAAATAATGTGCCAAAATACCTTTTTTCCCTTCCAAAGCCTTAGTCATTGCCTTGTCCATTGCCAATTACCCTTAGCCATAAAACACAACAAGTGATTCCCACTAGGATATTTTTCCCAACATTCAACGTGGAATAAGTATCCCTTGCTCGTGGTCTTATTTTACCTTTATTAAATTTTATTACATGAACTTTCAACCTATGACTATTACAGGTACTAGTTATTATCAAAGGTGGAAAAGTTGATAAACTCTTGGAGTCACCGTTGGATGTCCCGAGCATGCCACCTTGTGCTTATAAAATCTATTCTTGAGGCTATTTTGGTTTATTTGGAATCATTAGCATGGATCTCAAAAGGGGTGCTAGAGCATATTTGAGGATTTTCTTCAAGTTCCTATGTTCGGGGTCAGGTTCATATACCAACCTTCCTTGGGTTGGTCAGGGGAAAATTGCAAGACTAAAAATTTTGGGAGGTTGGGGATTAAAGAACATTTTTCATTTCTCTCATGCTTTAGTGACAAAGGGTGGTTGGTGCCTTTTGTTGACTCAGAGCTTGTGGACAATGGTGGTCATTGCTAAATACATCTCATTGCTTTTGGTGGAAGATTGGGTCATGTGTAACAACCCTGGTGAAAATTCCATGTAAAAAATATATAAATACCATGGATGATGGGACACGTATTCTAAGTTGAATGTTGAGCAAGACATCCCAGGGGGTGTTCATTTGGTTGTTTATGGCTAAGGAAATTGGTAAAGGAAATATCTAAGGTTTTGGAAAGGCTTGAGGCATTAATTGGCATTTTATTTATGAAAATAAAGGAAATTAAGAGAAAAGGAAGGCAAAAGGTCATAGATTGCATATGAGGAGGAAAATGAAGGAAAATAATGAAAAATGAAGAAAATAGAGGCCTCATTAATAAAAAGGCTTTGGAAGATCAGTTGGCAAGCTTCTTCCTTTCAGTGTGAACCTTTTGTCAGTTTAGTGTTGGAGTTCTCTCTCATACTCTTGGATACTTAGAGTTTTCTTGGATCACTCTTGGAGGATGTGGCATACTTGGATTCTTGGAGCAAGAAGGCAAAGGAAGAGTAGGAAAGCACAAAAGGCATTGTGATCAACAACTACATATTTTTTTGCACGTACCAAGTTGCATGTATGATTTCTTCACTAAATTTGGCATGCATGGCACATGCATGTGGATTCTTGGTTGTGATTTGTTATTGGCATAAAGGCTTGCCTAGATCAACAGTGGATTTCCTAGCCTTGCCATTTCTTTGTCAGCCATGGTGATTGTGGGTTGCTTTCAAATTTATTTTTGTTGGTTCTCATGTTTCCTTAGCTTGGGTTGAGTTACTAGTCTTGGAGCCTTGGTTGGACAAACACTCTGGAGCCCTATATCAGCTTGGGTTGAGTTACTTGTCTTGTAGCCTTGGTTGGAAAAATGCTCTGGAGCCCTTGGTGGGTTGGGTTACTAGTTCTGGAGCCTTGGTTGGAAAAATGCTGTGGAGCCCTTGGTGGGTTGAGTTACTATTCCTGGAGCCTTGGTTGGACAAACGCTCCAGAGCCTCGTAAAATTTGTGGGTTGAGTTACTAGTCCTCGAGCCTTAGTTGGAAAAATGCTCTGGAGCCCTAGATGGCTGGGATAGAGACCGATCTGGTGATGGTTTTGTGATGTCTGACCACGAGGTGGAATAATTGTTTGATGGTTTGAGGTGGATGGCCTTTGGAAGCCTTGGATGAGTTTTGATTGATGTGTTCTAAGAGATCCCACATTCATGCTTGGAATATGGCACGAGGGTGAATGCCTGAAGAGATATTTCGCTCAACCATTCTACGGTCAGGTGGAACGTGGTAGTCCCATCCCTGATTAGTTCATTACATTTATTAATGAGAAATTCCTTCCCTTGGTTTTCATGTGAAAATGCACTGATGTATACATGGATTTTGATGGCTGATATGTCCATTGTATTTATGTTCCTATTATGTTGGTTATATGTATATTTTGTGACAACAGTTATGTATGGCTCTCAATTTTGTTTTATTTATATCTGAATGGGTAATGTATCTATAATCTAATAGATGATAAGGCAACAAATGACATGAGGAAACAATGGTTCATGGCGATTATAAGATATGTATGATATCCCTACACTTAATTTTGTTGTTTACACAGGTAGGTTACATGTTGATGATATGTTTGACAAAATGTCTGTCATGGCTAGTAGGGGTCTGGTTATGGTCTTGTTCATCTTATTACTTTTTCATCCTTGTTTCTTTTATTCTTACCAATTTTAAGTGATCATTCCATTCTGGGAAGTGTCCTGGCTCTGGGCTGAAAATGGTGGCTCAAATCCCGTAATGTTAGAAAAACAGAGCATTAGCCTAGAGACTAACTCGCCTAGGCAGCTTCTGGGGAGCATTATAACTTACCTGGGTAGTGTCTGCGGAGTGTGATAACTCACCTTGGCAGTGGTTAGGGAGCGTTACTCTGGCCTAAGTTGGTTAAAACAACAACAAAACCCAGGTTCAAGCTATCTGAGGGGCTAACTTGTCTCTTGAAGGTTCTGTGGATGATGTTGGACGACTGTGTGTGATGTTCTGTCGATTCCATTTCCTTAAGGTCACCTAGGAGGTAGAATTTGATCATAGTAGCCTCTCGTCACATGTTTACCCCGATTGGCTAGTTACTTAGGTAGACGTGGGAGGAGGGTGTTACAGATTGGTATTAGAGCGTGGTTGTGCTCTCCTTGGGCTGAGTGTTAGTCATTCATTCATGTCAGTTGCATGTGTGTCACTTGTGTTGTAGTCCATGTGCTTGTTTCCATTGCATGGTGTTGATCATGGTTGTAGTGATGTTTCCTGTGAAGGTTGAAGGTGTTGTCGTGGAGTATGTATTCATGTGTATATGGTTGATTATGCAGTATTAGGCACATAAGTGTTGACATGTTATTAAGTGCACGTGATGTGGTTGTTGTTGTCATGCATGAGGTAATGATTTGTGTAGTTGATATGGTCATGCATTGATGATTGGACTATAGCTAGAATGATGAGTATATGGTTTGGTACTCATGTGTTATATGTCTATATGCAATTGCTATGCATGTATGGTCTTGGCTATAGTTATGCATGAATAGTAGGTCAAAAATGTCTTGCGAAGTCATTGTATGCAATTTAGGCCATCATGGTGCTATTGGTTGTTATGATGCTAATGAGATAGTTGAGATAGAGTAAGGGATGAAAATCATCAAAGTGAAGTTGCAGTATTGGACCTCGAGGCAAGAGAAGATTGTCATACAGGTATTGCATGTTGGCATGCAAGTATGTAAGTTAAGGATTATTATATGCATTAGGGTTATATACATTAGGTTTATGAACTTGTATTTGATGTTATGGTTACATTCATGAGAGATGTTAGATGATTAGTGTGGTTATATGTATGTGTCAGATAGTCAGGAATGATAGTAACATGTGGTTGTATGCATTGCTTTTGTTTTTTATGTTAGATAACTTGATGATTAGGTTATATTTTGTTGATGAGCGCGATATATAAATTATTGTTGTTATATGCTATTAACTTGATGATTAGGGTTACTTCATTGAGATCTTGATGTTATATTTATTGTGCTAACCTGGTTTGACCTATGCAGATGGTTATGGTTGTGACACTCAGGTATGAGCTGACATATTTGTGATATGGTGTCGTACTAATCTAGATTGATCGTACATATGTGATTATTATGCATGAACGACAAATTCTTATGAGTTTATAATGTGAACATGTTAGTTAGTTATTATTATGGATATCATTATTTATGTTAATATGTTGTGAAGTTGTATTGTGCTAACCTGGATTGATTGTGTAGATGAGATCGCCTCCCCTAAGATGCATTAAGGTATGAGCTTGCTTATGTCATCTACCTGGTGCTTGACTGTTTGATTATGACATCTATTTGGTGTTTGAGTGTTTGGTGCCTAGCTGATTTATTTAACATGGTATGTTGCAAGTTGGTTGAATGTTTGATGAATTGCATAATATGATTATGCATTCAAATGACCTTGTCTTAAGATGATGGTACTAATACATATGTGTTAAGACGTAGGCACTTAAGTGTAGTAGGTGATAGTTTTAGTATTATGCCTAATGACTGTGAGTTGACTATGGATTATGACATGATGGTTAGTCTTAGTAAAGGTTGATTTCAAATTGATAGATATGATTGCCTTGATATTTGAAACATGTGGTTGACATGTGTGAGCAGTTGTAGGGTAACATGCTTGGCATTAGTATGAAAAGGTAATAATTGATGTGTTTACATAACTAACAGTTGGGTGATGTGACAACGCATAGTAAGCCTCGATTGCAACAAATTAAAAATGGTAAAGGAAAGGAATTGGGCAAGAATTCCTTTGGCTATGTTTGGAAACCCTAATTCCAAACGAATGAGTGCTTTGCATACAAGAAGACTTCTTAACCTTAATATTGTTTGACATTATGTGGATATGTGCTAGATTCATGAACATGTACTTGACAGGGACATTAGCTAGTCTCTAGTTACAGGTGGATCTGTCAAGATAATTAGAGTCCCTCAAACATGGCACAAATGTGATCAAATACAAGGAAATGTGCCTGACACAACAAGATAAGGTAACTGGTGTATTGTTATGTTATATATGCACTTACAGTTATGTGTTTATGGTAGTATGATGCAGGGGATTGCATGGAAAAGGAAATTTCCATGAAATCTTGAAGAAGGCTCAGGTTGAGCTTTCCTTGGGAACCATGGGGATTGAGTCATGGTGTTTGTTTTTAGTCTTGTGATTTTGGTCTTTTGTTATTTTCTTGCGCTTGATTTGCAGTTTTGTTATGTCTAGTGCATGATCATGCCACTTTGTTGCAGATTCGTGTTGTTATTGGTTTTCTTCTTGTTTGTTTCTTATCTTTCCTTTTATGTTTTGAGCCTTGGGAATTGTTAGGGGAAAGAGGAAAGTTAATGGAGCTCAAGGAGATATTTGTGGTACTCAACAGGTGATGTAAGGCTTGGATGAATCTCAATGCATGAGTAAGTGCAGCAGAAGGTAAGACAATGACAGTCGGTTGGATTGGCTGGGTCCATTGTGGTAAATGGATGGTGGTAGTATAGTAATGAGAAAGGTAACAAGAAAAGGTAAAGTAAATGGATTTGAAGCATCATATGTCATGGCTATGTTGGGAACTGTTGTTCTCAATGTTGCACATGTGTTGCATGAATAAATGAAGTTCTCTTAACCTAGACCTTATGTTATTTGGTAATTATGTTATGATCATGATTACGTTGATGTTTATATATGTATACATGAATGTATGTATGTCGTTGTCTGAAAAGATGATTATTTTTTTATGCTAACAATTATATATGTATGAATGTATGTATTTATGTTACTGTCTGATAGGGATTGTCGGGGATCATTCTTGTGGAGGAATAATTGCTTACACAAGTGAATGGCATGCAAAGGTTCCTGGTTCATGAGGAGTCAAGTGGAAAGAGTAGTCATGAAAAACATATGACATCACTATCATGTGGTTGTGAGTTGATATTATGTGATTATACTATGTCTATGTTATGGATAGGTTATACTGAGGGATACATCAACAAAATGAAAGCAGTGTGGTCTGCAGCATGTTGGGACAAGCATGGGTAAGCCATTGGAAGCAAGGTTGCTTGGAAAAGATAATGTGGTTGGGATGTGTGGTACTACTATTATGAATATGTTGTATATGTCGTAAATGTTGCATCTGTGATGTTGTGTGCATGTGGTGTTGTGCATATATAGTGTGTGTACATGTTGTTTATGTAATGTTATGTACATGGTGTTAGTATAGATAATGTTGTATGAATGTTTCATATTTAGTGTTGGGTATAGATGGTGTTATGTACATGTTGAATATACGGTGCTATGTACATGTCATGCATGTAGCATTGTGTACATGTGGTGTCGTGTACATGTCGTGCATGTGGTACTATGTACATGTGGTATTGTGTACACGTTTTACAAGTGGTGTAGTGTGCATGTGGAGTTGTGTACACATTTTGCAGGTGGCGTCATGTACATGTGATGTTGTGCACACGTTGTGCAGGTGGTGCGGTGTATAGGTGGTACTATGTACATGTTGTACATATGGTACGGGTGCACATGTGGTACTGTGTGCATGTCATACATGTTGTGTTGAGGGCATGTGGCACTATGTATGTGCATTGTGTAGGTGCATGTATTGTGTGGTGTTGTACATCGGGTATAGATGTATTGGGTTGTGTTGTATGTCAGATGTAGGTGTATGTATTGTGTTATGCACTGGATGTAGGCGTATGTATTGTATTGTATACACTGGGTGTAGGTGTATGTGTTGTATGTCAGGGTAGGTGCATGTATTGCATGGAGTTGTATGTCTTGTGTGGTTGTATGTGTGTGATGCACACTATGCATATGTGAACATGGTTGAGGAGAAGGCATTGGGTGTTTGTCGGGTGTGGCAAACAATCTGAGGTGTGTACAGAATAAGGACAAAGGTGGAAGCTAAGGATTGATTAAAGGATAAGTATCAATGTTTTATTTCAGTTTTATCATGCAGGTGATTTATGATTCTAGTCTATGATGATTACATGTGATCTATGATTTTGGTTATGATGGTTACATGTGATTTATGATTTTGATGGTTATGTTTCGAGCTAACCTGGTGAGATGTTTTATATATGTTGATTTGGTCAAATATGCTAGTTTGGATTGTTATGACAGGAAGCGAACATAATTGCAAATGTACCTTATTAATGAGCTACCAATGAGGTATGATGTGAATTTATTTTAATTTATTTTAAATCTAATGGAAGATATGTGTGTGGTACAGGAAGCATGAACATGCCTAGTTGGGTAGTTGAAATCAACTACAAGAATTAGTAGCAACAGTGAAAGAAATTGGAACATGCAGTAGTATGCTGGTAAAGCACTTCAGGAGCAGGGCCATTGTGGGTCACTGGTACCCAATAGTTTCCATTGATTTCCATGAGCATGCTATGACCAATATGATGTGTTGAGGCAGGTATATGCCTTGGTTTTTGTATCTTCCGATGCGAGGAAGCCTTGCCAAGGGATGGACTGCCCAGGATGGGGGTGCCAGCGGAACTTGGAAGGTGAGTGACTGCACGGAAGGGGTGACCAGATTCCCAAGGGACTGTGTAGTAGAGAAGAGAAGGCCACAGATGGATTTTTTTTGGTCATTAGCATTTCCAGATGGAATCAAATGCACATTGGGAGTGTGCCCTGGGACAATGAGTCGGTAATTGTTCGCTGAGAGGACAAGTTTCATGGGATTATAGCGTTGGGCATTGGATGCAGATTTGACTTTGCAGTGGATTCTGGATTTCCTGGGAAGGAGGTGGATCTTGGTATTACTTTAAGGGTAGAGGTGTGAGCCTCTAGATTCCCTTGTTGTGGATGCAGGCATCAAATTGGTTTATTTGTTGATTGAGAAAATGTGCATATGTGTATATGTGGTTATTGTAAATACCATAATGAGCTATGTTATAAAGCTCCAATATGTGCTATGTTGTCATGTTGTCATGATGTTTTTATTTTGAGTAGGTCTTTCATTGTAAATACTACAACGAGCTATGTTATAAAGCTCCATGGGCAATATGATTTGTTTTAGTAGTCATGTTGGTTATAGGTGTCATGGAAGACCGAGGACAGTGTTCCCCCAAGGGGGAGGGTTTTGTAATAGCCCTGATGAAAATTCCATGTAAAAATATATAAATACCACGGATGATGGGACACGTATTCCAAGTTGAATGTTGAGCAAGACATCCTAGGGGGTGTTCATTTGGTTGCTTATGGATAAGGAAATTGACAAAGGAAATGGATAAGGTTTTGGAAGGGCATGAGCCATTAATTGGCATTTTATTTATGAAAATAAAGGAAATTAGGAGAAAAAGAAGGTAAAAGGTCACAAGTTGCATGTGAGGAGGAAAATGAAGGAAAATAATGGAAAATGAAGAAAATAGATGCCTCATTAACAAAAAGGTTTCCGAGGACCAGTTGGCATGCTTCTTCCTTTCAGTGTGAACCTTTTGTTAGTTCAATGTTGGAGCTATCTCTCATTATTCTCTCTCTCTCATACTCTTCGATACTTAAGATTTTTCTTGGAGCACTCTTGGAGGGTGCGACATACTTGGATTCTTGGAGCAAGAAGGCAAATGAAGAGCATGAAATCACAAGAAAGCATCGGGATCAACAACTAAATCATATTTGTTTGCAGGTACCGAGTTGCATGTATGATTTCTTCACTAGTTTTGGCATGCATGGCATATGCATGTGGATTCTTGGTTGTGATTTGTTATTGGCATAAAGGATTTCCAGGATCAAAAGTGGATTGCCTAGCCTTGCCATTTCCTTGTCAGCCATGATGATTGTGGGTTACTTTCATTGTTTTTTTTTTGGTTGGTTCTCATGTTTCCTTAGCTTGGGTTAAGTTACTAGTCCTGGAACCTTGGTTGGAAAAATGTTGTGGAGCCCTGTATCATCTTGGGTTGAGTTACTAGTCCCATAGCCTTGGTTGGACAAACGTTCTGGAGCCCTTGGTAGGTTGAGTTACTAGTCCCAGAGCCTTGGTTGGACAAATGCTCTGGAGCTCGGTAAAAGTTTTGGGTTGAATTACTAGTCTTGGAGCCTTCGTTGGACAAATGCTTTAGAGCCTTGGATGGTTGGGATAAAGATTGATATGATGATAGTTTTGTAATGTGTGACCGTGAGGTGGAATCATTATTTGATGGGCTGAGGTGGATGGCCTCTGGAAGCCCTAGATGATTTTTGATTGATGTGTTCTAAGAGATCCCAAATTCATGCTTGGAATATGACATAGGGGTGAATGACTGAAGAGAGATTTGGCTCAACCATTCTACGATCAGGAGGAACATGGTAGTCCAATCCTCGGTTGGTTCATTGCATTTATTAATGAGAAATTCCTTCCCTTGGTTTTCATGTGCAAATGTATTGATGTATACATGGATTTTTGATGGCTAATATGTCCATTATATTTTTGTTCCTATTATGTTGGTTATATATATATATATATATATATATATATATATATATTATGACAATATTATTTATGGCTCTCAACATGTTTTTACTTGTATCTGAATGGGTAATGTATCTATGATATAATAAATGATAAGGCAACAAACGACATGAGGAAACAATGGTTCATGGTGATTCTCAAATAAGTATGAGATCCCTACACTTAATTATGTTGTTTACACTTGTAGGTTACATGTTGATGATATGTTTGACGAAATTCCTATCATGGCTAGTAGGGGTCTGGTTATGGTCTTATTCAACTTATTTCTTTTGCATCCTTGTTTCCTTGTATTCTTGCCAATTTTAACTGATCATTCCATTCTGGGAACTGTCCTAGGCTCTGGGCTGAAAAAGTGTTCGAAATTGAGAGATGTGGAAAGAGCAAGATTTTACACAATACAAATCACACTATGTTTTACTGATCACATGATACATTTAAATATATAAGAATTTGATCAATGACTCCAACAAATTATGACTCGGACATGACTCGACTCCAACTCATAACATAAGAACCAACAACTTCTAGATTGATGCCTAGGGACTCATAATGTGTTATGAAACTAGCTCACAATAAGATAGAAAAGATAGATCAACACCTTAGAAATAAGCCTCTTCGAGGGGGCAACCTCCTTTACATTACACAAATGAACAATTCTTAGATGATACAAATGACAAGACCTCCTTCCAATAAATAGGAGTCTAAGGGGTCATTATATAATCAGAGCCGACATAACAATAATAATGTAAGGGCACGATAATAACAATAGTGGGCTTCTATGGGGCACAATAATAACAATATGGGGACTACATTGACACAACAATATAATAAGGGGGTTGTAGTAATAACAATAAGGGGTTACACTAGTAGTATAGGGACCTAACATGCCCCTCTCCTTCAAAAAGTGTTGTCCTCAACGCTTGAGTAGTTCTTGATGCTTTTGTATAAAATTCTTGTCCTCCCATGTGGAATATTCAGCGAGTAAGTTCTTCCACTTGATAAGATACTCTGAAATTGATCGATTTCGTAGCTGTCAGGTTTTTGTTTCTGTGACTGTTCCAGGCTCCAATATGATTTTTCCTTCCTCGTAAAGTTCTGGCAATATTGTTTGAACTGGGATCTTCTGCAACTTTTGAATGAGTGGTCACACTTTTTCGTCCTTCTTCCATTCATCCCTTGCTTTGTTTATCCAATCTGGTTGGATAATATAAATAGCACAAAAAAATGCTTCCACATCCTCATCCTTTCTTGAGAGTGCATTTGCAATAACATTTTGCTTCCCTTTTTTGTAGATGATTTCAAAGTCATAACCCAACATATTTGTGACCCATTTTTTCTGTTCTTCTAAAGATAATCATTGTTCTAAGAAGTATTTAAGACTATCATGATCCATTCTTACCTTGAAGTGTCTTCCCATTAGGTAAGGTCACAATTTCTTAAGACATGTAGTATTGCCAACATTTCCTTCTCATAAATAGCTTGCTTGAGATGTAGCCGTAAAAATACCCAATTGCCTACATAAAAACTTCTTTCACTGCGATGTTGATCTGCCCATTGTTTCATTCGATTCTGCACCAAAGTGGCATTATCATTTAAAAGTTGGAGAACTTGTTGTTCATGCTCGATGTGATCTTTCACTTCTTGAACATTTTTCTTCTTGATATGTCCTTCTATCCTGATAGTTTGAGGAGTGGTAATTCTGGCCAATGCATTACAAGATATGGTCAGATTCATTTCTTCTTTCTCAATGTGATATTTCACTTCTTGAACCATTTTCTTCTTGATATGTCCTTCTATCTTGCAAGTTTGAGGAGTGGTAATTCTTGCCAATGCTTTACAAGATATGGTCAGATTCATTTCTTCTTTCTCTGGGGTTGGTTCTTGGTGTATATCCTCTTCTTTTGATGTTTCTTGATCCTTTTCTTCCTCCTCTTCATAATCTATGTAAAATAATTTCTTCTCAGCACACATATGAACTTTAGTGTATTTGCTATCACAATTGTAACAAAGCCCCTTTTCTCTTTTTTCTTCCAATTGTTGTCGTGTAAACCTTGTAGGTTGTGGAAATCTAGTCGTGAGTGGTGGGATTCCTTGTTTCCATAATTTCGCTTTCAATTTTTCTTGCCAACCTGAATGCTTGCTCCAATGAATCAAGTTCCCAAAGACGAACCTCATATTGAATGTTATCCTTTAAAGTCCCTATGAAGACAACAATCTTTTGCTTCTCTGGAATATCATTTACCCTAATATTCAATTTTTTAAAGTCCTCAATATGATCTGCCATTGAACACTTTTGTTTGAGATTTATCAATTGGCTAAAGAAGGTGTTTCTCTTTGTATCCTCATAATGTGCTATCATTTCCTCCATGAAAATTGACCATGTAACAAGTGGTTTACGAGAACAAATCCCTTTATACCATGAAAATTGATTCGGTTCTAAATATGAAGATGCAATACGTACCTTTTGTAACATTTTCAACTCATGTAGATCAAAATATTGCTCCATTTGTAGTATCCAATTTACCGGATCCTTGCCATCAAACTTCCTCATATCGCCTTTTCTTGATTTTAGGAGCTCAATCTTGAAATGACTATAACTCTGTGATTTTGGATCTTCCAGTTCTGAAATCACGACGTGAAGTAGCCCTCTGCATCCTCTTTCCAGTGCCATCAGTCTGATCGAAATTGGATTCTCCAAGAAATATTTATGCACATTCTCCCAAGATGACCTGATTATATACCTTTTCAGAAGAGCACAATTGTATGAAGTGCCCTATGTCACTGTTTTGACCTTCAGATCTAAAAAATATACACAGAAAATTACAGTCCGTCCTCTTTTTGTAACTTCTTATGAGATTTCAATCTGATGCTCAAAGAGAGAGTTATGATGCCTTTCCCTAGGTCACATGTTTGGAATGTAATTCAAGAGTTTGCAAAAACCCTAACTTCCTCAGATCATATGTCTGAAAATATAGCAAGACAATCTTTGAAATTCGGACCCGAAGTTCAGAAAGCTTTCAGCTCAAAATGGGTTTTTTTAGCTTCTGAAACGTCACAGAAAAAATGTTATAGCGAAAATGCCATGATGACCTGTTTGGAGCAGCGAAACCCTAGAATCCAAAGCTCTAATACCAAATGTTATGAAACCAGCTCACAAAAATATAGAAAAGATAGATCAACGCCTTAGAAATAAGCCTCTTCGAGGGGGAAACCTCCTTTACATTACACAAATGAACAATTCTTAGATGATACAAATGACAAGACCTCCTTTCTATATATAGGAGTCTAAGGGGTCATAATATAATTAGAGCCGATATAATAATAATAATGTAAGGGCACAATAATAACAATAGTGGGCTTCTATGGGGCACAATAATAACAATATGGGGACTACATGGGCACAAAAATATAATAAGGGGGTTGTACTAATAACAATAAGGGGTTACACTAGTAGTATAGGGACCTAACACACTAACAACTACACTTGACATGGAAGCATTACTTTCAACACCCTCCCTTAATGCTTACATGGATAACAAGAAAAACACATATTACATCAATAAATAAATATTTGTATGATTGGTCTTCATCAACACTCACATCCACTCTGGAATCTCGCAAACTCGACTCTTTCACCACCAGATCTTTGAGCTTTCACTTGACCTCCATTTAAAACGTAACCACCTCTGACCATCGTTGATGAAATTTGCAAGATCAAACAATATTGATACCTCAGCTCATCGAGGCTTCCACGATAAGAGTTATCAAGTAAAGAACAATCATATGGACCAACCACCATCTGTCAGATATTTCGCTTTCGATTATCCGTCAGTTTCTAGGATGGAGGTCTGGATACTGAATGTGTTCAAAAGTTGATCAAACAACTTGACCTTACAAGAATTGATGTTTCAGACACCAGGGCTTCCAGTTTAAGAACCACCAACCCTTTTTATAACCAATAAAAACACACGAGAATTGATGTTTCGGACACTGGGGCTTCCAGTTTAAGAACCACCAACCCTCTTTAATATGAATTTGCACACAACTAAATATCAAACCCACACCATGAAATAAAAGACACATTTAGACACACAAACAAACCCTAAAACATTGACCCATGAAAACAATCATTGCCACAATAGACATTTTAATTCAATAGGCCTGCATAAATCTGAACATTGACCTTGTTCCCGTCAGCTCAGACAAAATTGAATTTTCAGCTTACTAGCCCAAGGCATTGGAAACACTTGATGTAGATGTACTTCGAGGCTTAGTGCTGAGAGAAACAATTTCAAACCATTGTAGCCAACAATGATTTTAATGCCAGCTTGGTTCCCAACATTGACACAACCCGAATGGAAAAGGAAATCCATAAGCAAGTTAATTAAAGGAGTTTGTTCAACGTTTCCCTTTTGTGCCTTTTCTTTGCTCACAATGTACACCATAATAGCCAAATGTTGAGTCCCAACATTGTTTCCCAATTAGATGACATAGATCGCAGCGCCAAACAAATTCGTTGCATGAAGAACACATTGTCCTGCCAGCTGCAAGCTTGGAGGAGATAGGCCTTGGTGTTATGCCACTTACTCTATTAAGCTTGGACATGCATGACCCCAATGAGAGCATCAGGGCATAGTTCTGATATGTGTTGAACACGAATGCCAGATCCAACATCGATCCTGCACACAGTGAGAGGCGATTCACAGAGACAGTCCTTCTGAACAAATGCAGCAGGAGGAAAAATATTCAGTGGATTCCCTTGAGGAATCTTGCCACACATACCACAATCCTTCTCTTTACAACAACATGAGGCCCGTAATGGACATTGATCCCCTCCAAATGCAGATCAACACTTTGAATTCCACTATGGCCACTAATGATGTGCCCCTATTTACTTTTGTCATCGTAGCTCCTGATCCCAAATTCTTGTCCAGATCTCGTCCATACCATATTAAACAAAAATTACAAGTAAAAGCACCATTGATAAGATCTTGATCAGTTCCCATGCTTGGTGAAATTGCGTTGTTGTAGAGGTCGACGACATCCATGCTTGCTAGGACACAGACCACTATCAATGTTATTCTCATTGGCTCATTCGCTCATCTTTAAGCCTCAAATTAATGAATGATGTGCACAAACAACCCTTTACTCCTTCATAAGTGACAACTACATGATTGTTGCTCTTGGTTCTAGAAACATATGTGTACTTGCAGTTTTATGCAAGTTCCACGAAATTGATCTCCGTCTCCACCTCTCATCAACATAATTTGCACAATGGCTTAGGATCCGATTGAAGTCTTGTAGGTAGAGAGAAAAATGATGGCTATTTATTGGATACAAATCTACAAAACCACACTCACACATAGATCTAAACAGGGAGAAATAAATCTCACAACATAAATCAACTATCACACACCTATATTGATCTATGTATGTAAAAAACAATAACACTCAAGACTCTCTCACATCTTCTTGGCCTTCCCGGAAGGGAATCAAGCCAAATTTAGGTCTGATACCATGTTCAAAATTGAGAGATGTGGAATGAACGAGATTTTACACAATACAAATCACACTATGTTTTATTGATCGCATAAGACATTTACATATATAAGAATTTGATCAGTAACTCCAACAAATTATGACTTAGACATGACTCGACTCCAACTCATAACATAGGAACCAACAACTTCTAGATTGATGCATAGGGACTCACAATGACAACTGCACTTGACATGGAAGCATTACTTCCAACAAAAAGGTGTTTCAAATCCTGGAATGCTAGCAAAACAGAGTGTTAGCCTAGAGACTAACTCGCATGGGAAGTGTCTAGGGAGCATTATAACTAGCCTAGGCAGTGTCTGGGGAGCATTATAACTCGCCTTGGCAGTGTCTGGGGAGCGTTACTCTGGCCTAAATGGTTAAAACAATAGTAGGACCCAGGGACATGCTGTATGAGGGGATGACTTGTATCCTGAAGGTTTTGTGGATGATGTTGGATGAATGTGTGTGATGTCCCATCGATTCCACTTCCTTAAGGTCACTAAGGAGGTTGAATATGATAATAGTAGCCTCTCGTCGCATGCTTACCCCGGTTGGCTAGTTACTCGGGTAGATGTGGGAGGAGGGTGTTACATCATGTTGGTGGACAAACCTCGTCAAAATTTTTCCATTTCCTAGCGGGAAATTCTAAATACCTTCGAAACTATTCGAAGTGGCTTAGTATGGAGGGGGGATCAGACACTCCTGTTCGATGGGGTATTGATCCTTGGTTGGGATGTCAGCAGAGCCACCTTCTCCTTGATCAATTATTACCATCCCTTAGAGTCTGAGGTTTTTTAAAACTTGCTCATATTGCAGATCCCACTTCTACATATTTATGGTTTCAAGGATGGAAATCTGCAAATGATTTGGGCATTACGAGAATGTATTACAGATAATGGAACTCCTATATAAACGATCTCCATATTTGACATATTAGAATTTTTGATAATGCGGATGAACTTATTTGGATGAGGGCCAAGTGTGGATTTTATTCTCCAAAGGTAGGGTATAGTTATATCTTTGCTACTCTTCACCCTCCTAAAAGTAAATGGTGGTGGTAACATTTGTGGAAAATAAAATGTCCACCAAAATAAAAAATCCTTTTTTGGTGTATTCTAAATGGTAAGGTCACGACTTGGGATGTATTACATAAACTATTTTCTATTGGTCCGGGTGGGTGCTCTCTTTTCTGGCTTGATGGAAAAACGATTGACCACTTATTCATGCATTGCTCTTTCATTATATCCACTTCGGACAATTGTTGCATTATCAACTCTGAGGTATCTATTTTGTAAGGTCAATCTCTGGGATTTGCCTAATAATATTGGTTGTCCCACCTAGCTTCTCGCAAAGTTTTTGGTCCCCCCTTTGATTATTTTATGGGGCCTGAATCGCACATAATAGAGCGATCTTCCAGGACCTCATATCTTCTCTAAGTCATATTGCAGCTGAGGCGTTCACGATCTTGGGTTATTTACCTCAGGAATTTGTATCTCGTCATTCTCGTGTGTTTGTGGAAGTCTGTCCGGATAGATCTATCACATGAGATTTTTTTGATGGTGCCTCTTCAGATATGGGAGGACGTAGCAGGGTCGGGTTCATTCTTCATGTTCCCCCTGTTCACTCCTTTCACGTTTCCATTGGTTTGGGGTCCAGGTCTAACAACTTTGTAGAATTGCTTGCATGTCATTCCCTTCTTGCTTTTGCCATTAACCATAGAGTATATCATATTCAGATTTACAGGGACTCAGAGCTTGTGATTTCTTGGATTACTGGTTCACAATTATGCAGGAATTTCATTTTGCAACCTATTTTGCTTGATTCAATGCATCTAAAAAATATGCTCACTTTGTGTTCATGTCAACACATTTACATGGAATTGAATCATGTTGTTGATGATCTTTCGAAGGTTGCTCTCACCTTGGAAATTCACTATTGGTGGGTTCTAGAGGAGCTCAATGACATTTCTATAGTTACTTTTTTCAGTCATGCTCCTGGCATGCCTCTTGGGGCTATTGGGGATCCATAGTTTTTATCTCTTATTTATGCAGGGCTATTAAGATATATATATATTTGTATATTTTTTGTTGCTTTGTCTTTTGATTGGATAGACCGATAGTCTGATGACAGACAAACTATAAAACTTGCTTGATGGTATTGTTTGGATTGCCGATATGTTCATGGCATGGATGATAGGGGAACCCATGTTTGTTTTCCACAAACTTGGATTTTTTTATCACTGAAAGATATGATGAACCGATTAAACAAGATACACACATTTATGTGTTTATAGAATGTCATTTGCATTATCTTTAATAAAAATTACGAATTATTTCTTACCGAAAAAATGAATAAATATATTATATAATGTGTATTTTTGTAATATAAACCACTTTCGAACTTACATGACAAATCAATTTTCTAAATCAATAAAGTTTTGGAAATGTTTGATAAACTTTTTGTATTTTTTATTATTTTTAAATTAATAATTAATTTTGAATATAATTTTATGGGAAAAAAATGGATTATGTAATTAAGGTGTTTTTTTTTTTAATATATTATAAATTTCATTTTTAATTTTTTAATAAAAATAGCTATATTGATCATCTCTTTTATGGAGTTGAACTGTGTAGAGAATTTGATTTATCTGATATGTTGACTCACCATCTATCTTCAAAGACAAAAACAAATTCCATTTCATCCCTGTATAAATAATTTCAACCCTCTCGCAAAGTCCAGAATTCAAAATGTGCTATGAACATAAATTCAAGACCACTCAGAGTAGCATAATTCTTTAACTTTCCTCACCTCTTTAATAGATGATATACATTATGTATTGTGCGAGTGCGGCACCCTTTTAGAATGGCTTTTAAAAACCATAAAATCTCTGCCCTTCAATCTCAATTAGATAGACCACCACGGTCATGGTATTCTCGCTTCGACCAGCCTTTCTTCTTCAATGTAAACTGTTTTGTGCTACTGCTGCTTCCAGAGCACAAGCCAATGCCGATGACCATGTGAAAGCGCTCTGCAAACAGGGTAACCTGAAGGAGGCACTCAAGCTTTTGCACGATACAGCTGCCCATTTAAACTCTTCAGCATACATCTCCCTCTTGCAGGCCTGCATTCGGAAGAAAGCTCTACCGGAGGGTAAAATTATACATGCCCACATCAATGGCAGCGGATTCATGGCAGACACAGTTTTGGGTAACACAATTCTCAATATGTATGCCAAATGTGGCAACACAGGAGATGCTCGCAGAGTTTTCGATCAAATGCCCGGGCGAGACGTATGCTCATGGACTCTGATGATTGCAGCTTATGCAAAGCATGGATTTGCTCACGAGGCCATTTTGCTTTTCAACCAAATGCGAGAAACCCTAGTCCAACCCAATCAGTTTACCTTTGCTAGCGTTCTTGTAGCATGCGCAAATTTGCCATCTCTGGAGCAGGGCAGGAAGATTCATGAAGAAATAATAAATGCCGGATTCCAGTCTGATATGGTTGTGGCAACGGCGCTGATACATATGTATGCAAATTGTGGGAGCATAGAGAATGCTCGCCGGCTGTTTGATAAAATGCCTCAACGGGACCTGGTCTCCTGGAATGCCATGATTGCGGGATATGCACAGCACGGGCTTGTTGTTGAGGCCCTGAAATTATTTGTTAAAATGCCTAAGAGAGATGTGTTCTCGTGGACATCCATGATCACCGGATTCACACAGAATGGTCTCATTCATGATGCACTGAAGCTCTTCAATGAGATGCCTCAGCGCAGCGTCGTGTCATGGAATGCCATGATTGCAGGACTTGCACAGAATGGGTTCATTGAGGAGGCCCTAAAACTGTTTCAACAAATGCCACAGAAAGATGTGTTTTCGTGGACAGCAATGGTAACAGGATATGCGCAGAATGGGTTAGTTGAGGAGGCGCTGAAACTATTCGAGGAAATGCCGAAGCGACAGGTCGTCTCATGGAATGCAATGATTTCAGGATTTGCTCAGAATGGGCTTGTTGAGGAGGCGTTGAAACTCTTCAAGAAAATGCCTAAACAAGATGTGGCTTCATGGAATTCAATGATTGTAGGATTTGCGCAGAATGGGCATTGTGATAAAACCTTGAAGTTTTTTCGAGAAATGCAAATGGCTGGAGTTCGGCCAGATTCAAAGACTTTCGTTAGTGTTTTGCAAGCTTGTGCCAACTTGGCAGCCCTTGAACAGGGTATGGAGATCCATGAGAAGATAAATAGAAGTCCTTCTCGGTTTGATATCTCGGTCGTGAATGCCCTGATAGACATGTATGCAAAGTGTGGGAGTGTACAGGAAGCACGCGACATGTTTGACAAAATGCATATAAGAAATGTTGTGTCTTGGACCATGATGATTGCAGGATATGCTATGCATGGGTATGCCAAAGAAGCTATCAGACTTTTTGAACAAATGGAATACTCTGGCATAAACCCAAACCATGTAACTCTACTAAGTGTTTTGTCTGCCTGTAGCCATGCAGGTCTAGTAGACGAGGGCTATCGGTATTTCAATCACATGAGTGATCATTATCACATTATGCCTGTCATGGAGCACTATAGGTGTATGGTAGATCTTCTTGGCCGAGCTGGGCATTTAGATGAAGCACAAGACTTTATCAACAAAATGCCAATAAAACCTGATTCTATTATATGGAGTTGTTTACTTGGTGCTTGTAGAACACACAACAATGTAGAGCTAGGCGAAAGGGTCGCAGGACATATTTTTGAGTTGGACCCTAAAAATGCTGCACCTTATGTTCTTCTCTCAAATATGTATGCTGCCGCTGGCAGGTGGGATGAAATTGAAAAGCTACGGAAAAGGATGAAAGAGAAAGGAATAGAAAAGACACCTGGATGCAGTTGGATTGAGGTCAGTAGAGAGGTGCATGCTTTCCTTGCAGGAGACAGATCACACCCACAAATGCAGAAGATTTATATGGAGCTGGAGAGATTGTCTCAGGGAATGAAGGCTGCAGGTTATGTACCAGAAACAAGATTTGTGTTGAATGATGTGAGAGAAGAGGAGAAGGAACACATCCTTCGCCACCATAGTGAGAAACTAGCAATCACATTTGGACTGTTAAACACATCCCATGGATCAACTATTCGCGTTATCAAGAACCTTAGAGTATGTTGTGACTGCCACTCTGCCATCAAGTTCATCTCCAAGATTGTTGCGCGAGAAATAATTGTGAGGGATGTCAACCGCTACCATCATTTCAAGGATGGACAATGTTCCTGTGGGGATTATTGGTGATGCCATGTGAAGCAAGCTATAAGCATAAACAGGCTTGTGAAAGGATGAAAGAGAAAGGAATAAAAAAGACACCTGGATGCAATTGGATTGAGATCAATAGAGAGGTGCATGCTTTCCTTGCAGGAGACAGATCAGACCCACAAATGCAGAAGATTTATATGGAGTTAGAGAGACTGTCTCAGGAGATGAAGCTTGCTGGTTCACCCCAGATACAAGGTTTATGTTGAATGATATGAATGAAGAGAAGAAGGAACATCTGCTTTGCCACTGGTATATTGAGAAGCTACATTCCGTGGATCAGCTATTCGAGTTATCAAGAGGGTCAGAGTGTGTGGTGACTGCCACTCTACAGTCAAGTTCATATCCAAGATTGTTGCGTGAGAATTAATTGCAATTTGTGAGGGATGTCAACTGCTAAATTCATTTCAAGGATGAATAGTGACCCTGTAGGGATTATTAATGATGCTATGTGAAACGAGCTGTAAGCTGGCTTGTGATGGTAAGAAGGTATTAAGCTTAATCTTTCATTTCAGTATCTTTCATATTGTATATCGGTATGTCTTTCTGTAAGTGGTCATATTTTTTATGATGTAAACAGTTTTGGACTAAATTAACTAGTTTCCAAAACGCCCACTTGGATATAGATGTATATAGAAACTAGGTTAATTTAACCACTGTTGAAAAAAAACTATGGGAACAGGAATCCATGACCTTAGGATTTGTGATATTGCTGATATTAACAATTCCCAGACAAAACAGTAAAATCTAATTTTGTCCAACTGCACTTTCACATTGGGATTGCTACCTAATCCTAACCCATTCTTATCAAACGATAATATGTGCAAAGATATGCCCTTGGCACCACTACAATATTTTTTTGATAGTGTTGTCTGCAATTGTATACCATGATGATTTATTTTCACATTAATACTCTCCTCCCTCCCTTATCTCTCAGCATTATCAACTTGCTGGAATTTCTTATAAGAACAAGGTAGATATTGATGGATTAGATTATATATTGTCTAAAAATGTTTTATTTCTAATACATTACAATTGTTAATGGTGTGGCTGAAAATCAACCACGGTACGTCCTGAACCCTCTCGTTTGTTTTCAATGAGTTAATTAGATATTATTGATAATACAGAATGTTACGTTTTCAATGCCTTTCGAGTGTTTGGCTCTTCCACTAACGGCAGATATGAGATTTTAAAATCTAACCACCGAATGGGTAACAAAGCATTTGCAAAAATATCTATGGCTCTTCCACTAACGGCAGATATAAGATTTTAAAATCTAACCACCGAATGGGTAACAAAGCATTGGCAAAAATATCTAGGAACGAGAGATAAGCCATTAGACCTCAAAGGCAATTGGTGATTGGTTAGAACATGGTACGTGCATCCAATAAATCGTAACAAAGCCATTTCAAGTGGAGTGTGTTATTAGCGTAACTCAAACTCTAATTTTAAAATTGCAAGAGACTTGTAACAAAAATATAGAACTTAAAAACTAATATGAAATATGAAACTAATAGAGTACTGAGAATAGTAAACAAGCTGGGGATGAAGAGTATTGAGGATCTCGTTGCCCTTTGCTTAGAACAGAGTTCACTATGGATGCTAATGTGTCCTACAATGGAGGCTCATAGATCAGAGTTCACTATGGATGCTAATATGTCCAGTAATGGAGGCTCATTTAGGGTGCCTAAGGGTCACAATCAATAAATCCATTAGAAATACCAACAAAATGTGTCATGTCCGAAGTATCTAAGGGCCAAAAAGTGACATATCCATTGAAAACTATAGCTGAGAATGATCCTGTGATTACTTTTGTAGATTTGTGAAGCTCCAACAGAGTGCTTAGCATCTTATTCCCATAGCCTCAAGAAAAGGCTACTATCCTCTTGGAGCAAGCCCTTGTAGGTAAGTTCATTTGGTTTTGGCCCAACCTTGCCTCTTTAGAACATTGGAATGGAAAATCTTGGAAACCTAAGCTATAGGAAAAACACTTATTATTTCCTTATTGTTGGGGGCAGGGGGGAAGGGGGTTGGTGGGTGGAGAGGGTAAGATGTTTTCTCATTTCAATCTACAAAAGACAGACTTTTATCTTGATCTAGCCCATATTTCATGGTTGCAAGTGAAATGTATTTGAATCATTGGTCCTTACATTTCACTTGGATAGAAGTAATTGTCTCGGTGGTTGTTTGGTTCTACTTCCCCCACCTTCCCCAAATATTTTAGGACAAATCCATTTTTAAATCCATAGGTGACAACTTGGGGAAGGTCAAATGAAGCAACAAAGACAGGGTTTCAGTGTACATATGCCCACATTTGCATTGTAGTGCCTTTGGCCAAAGGTCTTTTAGAGGCCATTCTACTCCCACTAGGTGGACAAATCTTCCATAAACATCTTGACTTTGTTTATCTTTTAAATGCAATTTGTGCCATGAATATGAACACTTTGCAAGTGATTATTTGCAATATTAGGCACCTTTGACATATCAATACACTCCCTCCACTTAAAGTGATCACACTAAATTTAAGCTCATGATAAGCAAGAAAAAGCAACCATTGCAACATTGGAATTAAATGACTATTGAGGTCAACTTAACTTCAATTTGTTCCAAGCCCTAATTGATCAAGAGGCCCGTCAAGAAAAATGAGGTGTGAAGCCTCAAGATTTTGAGCAATGGAAGGGAGACCCCCATACATAGAAGATCCATCCAACAAAGCCACTAGCAATAAAGGATTTATTGAGGTCATAAAGGTGTTCACTAAATAAGTAGTAGAAATTCAAAACTCATGGAGAAGTCAATGGAGGGAATTCCTCACACTACTATAGCATAGGAAGCAAGTGAAGATAAGTCCTTATTAGTCCCTTCCTACAACAACGCAGCGTTCGAGCGTTGACGACCTATTAATTCTTCTGTTGACCATAAATTTTCACTCTTTAAGCAAAGTTTATTGCTGGTAATTTGGATCCAAAAAATTTTAACCAAACTTTCGAATTCACCCTCTTATTGCAAGCGTCTCTCGCCACGATGTGATTTTAGTGAGGGCAAGTTATTTTATCCTAAGTTTTTTCTTGCCTCCATGTGATTTTAGTGCGTGCAAGTTATTTTATCTTAAGGTTTTTAAAACAAAGGTCGAGCAAGTTATTTTATGCAAATTACGATCAAGTTATTTTATGCAAAGTAATAAGGTTCTGGGAAGTTATTTATGCAAAGTTTTTGTAACGTATCTAGCTTACACTTGTCACCGTTGCGTGCTGACATGATTGTTTACAGTTGTTGCCACCTCTCTTCTTATCTATCTATTCCATCGCCCTCCTGCTCCCTCTTCCCCCTCTTCATTCCATTGCAAACAGATTGTTCATCCACTCTTCATTCTAGTGCATGTTACCAAAAAGATTAAGATGTTTCAGGAAGGACCATAGTTATTGCAATTCATCCACGACCAGAGTTATTGCAGTTCATCCACTCTTCATTCCCGTGTTCACCCAGTCAATCTATATTTGGTTTATAACGAATTTGATTACTAGAAGGTGTTGGTCATTCTATATCTTTCGATCTAGCAATAAAATCTGTCGCTTTCCTTGTATAATCCTGTGTTTATATGCATTGTGACAAAATTTGCAGATTTCAGATCTGGAGGAAGGTTGAATAGCTACAGGGGTGGTTAAGCAGACCTGTCCATATAGCAATGGACGCAAATTCTGTATCTACTAACGGGATAAGCATAAATTAGGGTTTCCTAGATATATAATTATTATGTGTCTTGTATATGAAGATGATGTCTATTTATTATTGAACGCATCCCCTAATATAGATATCCCCCCAGATGCCATTATTGGCTGCCTTTGCATGATATAGGTGATAAGTTTCTCATCCTCGTAACTTTTGAACGTTTGTAGCTGAGGATAATATAATTAAGCCCCCATTCCTCTAATTTCAGCCTTGTTTGGTTTAATTCAATATACAAGATTTGTAGGTTTGTCTAACCCTGATTAAATATATTTTAATTCAACATTTTCCATAATTCAATGAAATATAGAACGTCGATTCTTCTGATCTCAATTGAAACTCGATTCTTCTGATATCAAGTACCCCTCTAGACACTTGTTCACAATCTTGTTAATGCATTTATGCAAGGACGAGTACTAGTACTTGGCATTAAGGTGATACTAACAAGTCTAAGTAACTCCTTCCAAATATTGTGAATGAATTTTGGGTCATGATCACTAATAGTGTTCTTTGGATGCACATGCAACATATAGATATGGTGCATAAACAATTCAACAACCTTTGAGGCTTTGCTAGCGATATCCTTTGGAATAAAATGACCTCACTTGATAAATTGATCAAACATCACAATTTTTTTTGTTTTCCACCCAATGAAACCTTACAAGGAATTCCATGCTAATGGATTCCTATTTCACATACCCAACAACCTCTATACACTATTGAGTCTATGGGATACCTTAAAGGCACTATACAATTTTCTCTCAAATACCAAAATCTGTTTCACTAGTTGTGTATACAATTCAATAATGGGAACAAAGCTATAATAATGTTAAATATTCAATTTCAATATGAAGACATGAATGCAGTCCTATAATGTGTTCATAATTATGCCACACATAGAATTCAACAGCTAGAAAGTAATAAAATGCAGAATAATAGCATAAAAACATGGTATTTTATGACATAGTAGGATTATTTACATTTCTAAGAAAATAATCCTCCAAGTGGCTATAAACAAGGGGCATTCTCCCTAGCCTGAGGGACTCTATATTATAATTAATCTTTATATGATAGAGGCCGTTCTTTATTTTTGGATATGAATCCATAAGGATGAAGTTCTATGGTCCAAATTTAAGTCTTCTTACTTGCTCTAGAACCCATAAACTCTCATAAGTTGAAAACCCCTCTACAATGATCTTAATCAACCAACTCTCTTCCCCCTTAGTCTGCACAACACTAAGAATGTGATCTCCTTATTAGAGAAGTTTTATTTTTACTAAGCACATTTCCCAATCTTAATTAAATATCTTGTAGTTACACATGAGTGATCAAATATGTGGGAAAGGGATGTAACTCAGTGATAAAAATAGGTTGAACTACCTTATTATTATGGTTAGCGATTGGTTGGGTAGGGAATTGTGTAGGTATTGGAGGTTGAGAGGGTGGAAGCTATTAGTGTCAGTATTTGCATACTGCCATCAATGATAAAAAATATTCTTTTCATATCATATTAGGGTCCCATTCTGAAAATTTTGTCATTCCACTAGTTCGTCATGCCAAAATTTGGTCACTGAAGGTTGAATTAGGGTTTCCTTTACTCCTTTTAGAAATTTACCCCTTGCTAGCTCATTTCAACCTTGCTGAGTATCCATTGTCCATAAAGTTAATGACATCATGCCATCACATCAGTCATGTCATCTTGAAATTTAGTCCTTCAAGGTCTCATTAGGCATTTTAGGGGTTTTCAAGGTTTCATTAGGTCATTAGGGTTTCCAAGGTTCCAATAAAACTCCATTCCATTGCATAAGACCAACAAGTAAAGAGTGATCAAATAACATCTCTTCACCCTGTGAAAATGATTTGTAAAGAGAAATGCTAATTTCATCATGTAATTTTATGTTCACTATATGTAATAAGTATTGTTCCTAAGCTGCCAACTCAATCTTTATATGCCAACTTCATTAAAGCAAAGTCAAATTCAAAGAGTTCTCAAAGACCATCAAAAGATCAATTTTTCAAAGGAAATAGTCAAGTGGAAAGGTAATGTTTCAAAAAAGTTAAGTGAATGCCAAAGGGAGTTGTGTTTTCCCAAGGGTGTCTAAATCATCATTTTCCACAAGCACTAAACCCTAATTTCCTCTCCCACTGAGCTAGGGTTCGCTATGGAATCAGAGACATCTAAGTAGAGGAGGCCTAAGGGAGATCATTTCAGCAAGTATGAGGCCATTCCGACTCATAAACATCGTGTATCCATCATTTTTCAAGAAGTCATTCCAAGGGACAAATCATTTGCCACACATAGGGCCAGTTTTGCTTCAAAGTATGTTTGCGACCAAACATAGATGAATTTTACAAAAGTGAGAGAGGTTTTTGTCCATAATAGTCCAAGGATGAAAAACCTCCTTCAGTTTTTATACAGGTATTATGGTTTTGGATAAATGTCAAAAATACATTTGCTACAAGAGAGTTGCTGCACTTCTTGAGTGACCTTGGGAAAATCAATTTTTCTCCTAGCTGGAGTGTCCAAATGACTTGTTTGATGTCTCAAATGATAACTACACAGAGAGATATTTCCAATGATCTATCATGAGCTCAATTTGGAGTTGAGGAAGACCTCCAAAAGTTTCCTGCAAGATGACACTTCATTTTTGCACCCTCATTTTGCACTTTTTGACCAGTTTTGAGAGAATTGATTTTTGAGGGGCTATAATTGATCATTTGCAGTGCTTGGTAGGTCCATCGTGTATCCAAGAGAGAGATATTTCCAACGAGCTATCATGGGCTCAATTTGGACTTCGGTAAGACACTCAAAAGTCGATTTGAAGTCGGCGTTGCGCACTTCCTTCTGGTGCCACGTATTTGCCCAGAAATCAACAGCATGGTCAAACGCGCAACGCCCTAGGCACTGCGCACTTTTTTGGGGCAATTTTTGAAGAAATGGAGACCACCACTGGATGAAGAATGACAAATACGTTTAAGAAACCATGTTTCCAGCCTTAATTTGCAAAACTGGCAGGTGAAAAGGGAAAAAAACAAGCAAAAACTCATGTTTCTGCCTCATTTTTAGCCCAGGTGTTGTGCACTTGACCAGTCTTGGGAGAATGAAGTTTTGGAGGTCAAATAAAGCCCATTTTGGAAACTAAAGGTAGATTTGGAAACTAGATAGGACAAGCTTTCCGATGAGCTACCCTGGGCTCAATTTGGACACTGGGAAGACAGTTAAAAGCAGGTTGCAAGATGGAGGGCACACATGACACTGTGAGGGCGCACTTGACAAAAAGATGGTGCACTTGACAATTTGCCTGATTTTTCACTATTCTTCTCCAGATTTAATTTTCACCTATGGAAATCAACTGTTTATTGATTTAATTAATATTGTAAATGTAATTATGGTCTTTTACTATTACCTAGGGGTAAATACATTAGGTAAATAGACTTCATCACGTCAAATGAATCGGTTTCAATGTAATTAGGGTTGAGTCACTTTGACCACCCTACACTCTAGCTATCAGTTCAGATTTTGGTGCAACTGCTCCTCCTCTCATGGATTCGACCCTTGAGGTTGGGAGAAGTTTGTTTTTATGTCTATATCTTCCCTTTTTTCACTCTTTTCAAAGGTTTGACTCAGTTGGATGTTGTAGTATTGATCAGAGAAACTATTGTATCAAAATTTCGCCAGTTTTAATAGATGAGTTGCAGCTATTTATTTGGGATACATGTGGTATGGATGTTTAACATTGTTTCTTCTTTGTTATCATTTGTATGAGTGTTTTGTAAGTTCATAAACCATTTCATGTCTGTTATATGGTAATTTTCAAGTTGATAGGTAGAATACATGTTTGCTCATGCTTTGTTTTGGGATAGTTATCATAATTTTTCCATCTTTCTTCAGTTTAGGAAGAATACATCTCATATGCTATTCCTAATTCCTCATCAGTCTTAAATCATCTCACCAAATCACCTTTCAAGTGTGAAGCCTCCTGCCTACCTTGCCCCTTTGAATGTCTACAATCATATCTGATTTGCCCTGGCCTAGCCTCTTTGACCTAATACCCTCATCCAACAATAACCCAATAAAAAATCAAATCAAAACAACCTCTACACTTTATACCTAGCCTAAAACCCTAATCCATCCGACCCTCTTGGCTGTGATTCTTTGGAGAGAGCCCTCTCCGGCTTGGTAGGGCTAGATACCAAGTCAACAGGTTGGTCTGTGGTTACTTCAGAAGGACTCTTCCTTAGCCTTGGAGATTTGGAGGAGTGATAACACACTAGCGTAGTTGCCGGGGAATGAAAGCTCTATCTTCCCCGGGAAAGAACAACAATGATTTAGACCTAATTGTTGATGGTGAACAACAGTTGGACACATAGGAAGGCTGTACCATTCACTTGGCAACTCCATTGACTGAAATATCTAGAAAATCAACACTTCATGGCAACTCCACTGCATTAAGATCAGTAGCTTGAAGAACTTTCAAGATGGGATCTGTTGCAAGAAGGTATGCTCCATTGAAAAGAGATCACATTCCAGGTTTCCCAAATAAAATGCCTAAGGTAAATTGACAAAACAATTTTCCTATGTTCAAAGATGTGAAAGGTTATGATGTTGCTCTTCATCTGGTGAGATTTCACATGCATGTGCGTAGATTAAAGATTGATTTTCCTGAAGATTGCTTGATGAAGATATTCATGGCCACTCTGGAAGGTGAAGCCCAATCTTGGTATGAAAGTTTGCCGCCTGCTTGTATTTATTGTTTAAAGGATTTTCATACCATGTTCTTTGAAAGGTATAAAGAATCTTGTCCATCCTTAATATTAGTTCAGAACTATTGTAAACATGTTGATAGTTTTATTGAAAATCTTGAGAATGTTTATGGAGATGATGAATTCATGGACGATGAGATCATGGAAGCCCTGTATGAAAATCCATTTCAATAGCATAAAGAAAGCTTAGAGGATACTTGTCAAGATGCTTAGGAAAGTTTGCAACACGCTGAAGATCTTTGTACAATTGAAAATGATGGAAGACAAGGTCTTATTTCAGATCTACTTGCAGTAGAAGATGGTATGAAGGAAAATCAAGTTCCAATTTCAGATTGTGATAAGGTCAAGCTGGCTATTCTAGATCTAGATTTAGATTGTGATGATGAAGAGTATGTTGTTCTGGATCCCATGAAGGAGAGCTCTATTGTTGAGATCACCTTGAATGAAGAAAACGAAGTTATCGACCCAAGTGTTCTCACCCCATCATAACAAAGTTTTCAGAAGGAGATAATCCAGTCCCTTTATGAAAAACAAGACGAGATCTTTGTTCAAGTAAGTGAAAAATATTCTTTGGATGACTTTGTGGTAAATGATAGAAATTTCAGTTTTGAGTTTCAAGAACAATCTGAAGAAGCTAGTCACTTTGATACACAAGACCATATTCAACATCCTTGTGAATCTTTAGGAGGGAAAGAAGACAATTATTGTTTTAGCAAAAGAAAACAAAAAGTACTTTCTCCTCTATCTGAAGATGAGATAGATCAACTCCTGAAAAGTCATGTCACAGCCCAAGCTAATGCAGGTTTGCAATGTTCACATAGTCAAGAATGTGTTAGTGAAACTTATTCCATGTTTGAAAATGAAAATCTATGTTTAAAGGAGGACAACCTTGAAATTAGATTTATAGATCAGCATGAAGAAAGACAATCTCCTTTTCCAATGTTCATATTCGATGAAACTATACAGGAAATTGTTGTGAGTAAACTAGTTTATGATGATGATTTCCTGCAAGGAGATCAACTAACAGATATTGTTTTCTTTCATGAAGATGATAGGGCTGTCATGTTTGATAATCTTGAAGAATGTTTTATGTTTAAGGATGACTTAGACTATGAATTTGAGGAGTATGAGCCTGAGAGAGACAATATGCTAGAAATCAAGTCAGAATTTCTCATGCTCGAGGAATTTACAACCAACACTCAAACAACAGAAGGTTATACTTCCCTATGACTTCCTATCAATCAATAACCAACTATTCTTTTAGATCAGAATGAAGGGAGTACTTGTATTTTTGCTGCTGGATCTCAAGACAAGGTAATGCTTCAAGATTTTCAAGATCCCTTCGGAAGTCTTTTGCAAGCATTGGAGAAGATGAATGTTGTCTGGTTTGTTAGCATAAGCCTTGGTTTCAGTTGTTATTGTGAGTTGCCTACATGTACATCATTCTGCCTGTGCGAAGAAAGTGAGCGTAAAATTTCAGTAAGTAGACATTTGCTAGATTGGTTACACTCGAAGGATCACTTCACATGATTGTACATATTACTTCAGTAGGTAGGTGGTTGTCATAAGGATTTGAAGCCCTCAAATCTCGATGGTCTGTTGCCATTAATAAGTTTTGTAAGTACTTGTGTCAGTTAAGTAAGTCAGTATTGAGTCATTTTTCAGTCAGTTTTCAGTTTGTCACAAGTCAGTTTGTGTCATTTGAGTTGTTAGCATTTAGTCATGCATTTTAGTTTAAATTTTTGACCGTATTGGCCCACATGGTTAGGCACTTGGTCTACGGTGTTCTTGACACCTCCAAGGAGTTGCCATCCCCAATAAGGCCAATGTTAGTGTCAGTATTTGCATACTGCCATCAGTGATCAAAAATCCTCTTTTCATATCATATTAGGGTCCCATTTTGAAATTTTTGTCATTCCACTAGGTCGTCATGCAAAAATTTGGTCACTGAAGGTTGAATTAGGGTTTCCTTTACTCCTTTTAGAAATTTACCCCTTGCTGGCTCATTTCAACCTTGTTGAGTATCCATTGTCCATAAAGTTAATGACATCATGCCATCACATCAGTCATGTCATCTTGAAATTCAGTCCTTCAAGGTCTCATTAGGTCTTTTAGAGTTTTTCAAGGCTTCATTAGGTCATTAGGGTTTCCAAGGTTCTAATAAAACTCCATTCGATTGCATAAGACCAACAAGTAAAGGGTGATCAAATAACATCTCTTCACCATGTGAAGATGATTTGTAAAGAGAAATGCTTATTTCATCATGTAATTTTATGTTCACTATATGTAATAAGTAATGTTCCTAAGTTGCCAACTCAATCTCTATATGCCAACTTCATTAAAGGAAACTCAAATTCAAAGAGTTCTCAAAGACCATCAAAAGATCAATTTTTTGAAGGAAATATTCAAGTGAAAGGGTAATGTTTCAAAAAGTTAAGTGAATGCCAAGGGAGTTGTGTTTTCCCAAGGGTGTCCAAATCATCATTTTCCACAAGCACTAAACCCTAATTTCCTCTCCCACTGAGCTAGGGTTAGCTATGGAATCAGAGACATCTGAGCAGAGGAGGCCTAAGGGAGGTCATTTCAGCAAGTATGAGGCCATTCCAACTCATAAACATCATGTCTCCATCATTTTTCAAGAAGTCATTCCAAGGGACAAATCATTTGCCACACATAGGGCTAGTTTTTCTTCAAAGTATGTTTCCAACCAAACAGAGATGAATTTTACAAAAGTGAGAGAGGTTTTCGTCCATAATAGTACAAGGATGAAAAAACTCCTTGAGTTTTTACCCAGGTATTATGGTTTTGGAGAAATGTAAAAAATACAGTTGCTACAAGAGAGTTGCTGCACTTCTTGAGTGACCTTGGGAAAATAATTTTTTCTCCTAGCTGGAGTGTCCAAATGACTTTCTTGATGAGTCAAATGATAACTAGACAGAAATATATTTCCAATGAGCTATCATGAGCTCAATTTGGAGTTGAGGAAGACCTCCAAAAGTTTCCTGCAAGATCACACTTCATTTTTGCACCCTCATTCTGCACTTTTTGACTAGTCTTGGGAGAATTTATTTTTGAGGGGTTATAATTGATCATTTTCAGTGCTTGATAGGTCCATTGTGTAGCCAAGAGAGAGATATTTCCAACGAGCTATCATGGGCTCAATTTGGACTTCGGTAAGGCACTCAAAAGTTTATTTGAAGTCGGCGCTACACACTTCCTTTTGGCGCTACGCACTTGCCCAGAAATCAACAACATGGTCAAATGTGCAACGCCCTAGGCGCTGCACACTTTTTTGGGGCACTTTTGGAAGAAATGGAGACCACCATTGGATGCAAAATTACAAATACATATAAGAAAACCATGTTTCCAATCTTAATTTGCAAAATTGGCAGGTGAAAAGGGCAAGAAACAAGCAAAAAATCATGTTTCTGCCTCATTTTTGGACCAGGCGCTGCGCACTTGACCAGTCTTGGGAGAATGAAGTTTTGGAGGGTCAAATCAAGCCCATTTTGGAAACTAGACAGGACAAGCTTTCCAATGAGCTATCCTGGGTTCAATTTGGACATCGGGAAGGCATTCAAAAGTAGCCTGCAAGATGGAGGGCACACATGACACTGTGAGGGCGCACTTGACAATTTGCCTGATTTTTCACTGTTCTTCTCCAGATTTGATTTTCACCTATGGAAATCAACTTTTTATTGATGTAATTGATATTGTAAATGTAATTATGGTATTTTACTATTACCTAGGGGTAAATACATTAGGTAAATAGACTTCATCAAGTCAAATGAATCAATTTCAATATAATTAGGGATGAGTCACTTTGACCACCCTACACTCTAGCTATCACTTCAGATTTTGGTGCAACTGCTCCTCCTCTCATGGATTCGACCCCTGAGGTTGTGAGGAGTTTGTTTTGATGTTTATATCTTCCCTTTCTTCACTCTTTTCAGACGTTGGACTCAGTTGGATGTTGTAGTATTGATTAGAGACACTATTGTATCAAAATTTGGCCAGTTTTAATAGATGAGTTGCAGCTATTTCTTTGGGATGCATGTGGTATGGATGTTTAACATTTTTTCTTCTTTGTTATCATTTGTATGACTGTTTTGTAAGTTCGTAAACCATTTCATGTCTGGTATATGGTAATTTTCAAGTTGATAGGTAGAATACATGTTTGCTCATGCTCTGTTTTGGGAAAGTTATTATAATTTGTCCATCTTTCTTCAGTTTAGGAAGAATACATCTCTTATGCTCTTCCTAACTCCTCATCAGTCTTAAATCATCTCACCAAATCACCTTTTAAGTGCTAAGCCTTCTACCTACCTTGCCCCTTTGAATGTCTGCAATCATATTTGATTTGCCCTGACTTAGCCTCTTTGACCTAATACCCTCATCCAACAATAATCCAATAAAAAATCAAATCAAAACAACCTATGCAATTTATACCTATCCTAAAACCCTAATCCATCCAACCCTCTTGGCTATGATTCTTTGGAGAGAGCCCTCTCCGGCTTGGTAGGGCTAGATACCAAGTCAAAAGGTTGGTCTGTGGTTACCTCAGCTGGACTCTTCCTCAACCTTGGAGATCCGAAGGAGGGATGACATAAGCTATAATTTTTAAGGCTATGTAAGTTGTAGTTGTTGAGCTTGTTCAACTTGTTGAGTTTGTGATTGTATAGGATATGGTTGTTGAAATTGTAGGGGATATAATGGTTGTGGTGGTTGTGTGGGGATTGATTGTTGTGATTGTTTAGGGTAAGAATAAATAAGCATGTTCCCATACTTGGATCATCGGCATCCCTGTTTCCAAGGATGAATTTGGACCTATTGTGGAGGACATGCTTGCAAAGGCTTAGTAGAATTCAAAAATTGTGTTGAATATTTCTAAGGCTAAAATAATATGGAGTAAATTAAGAAGCAAGATTTGAAGGCATACCTGATGTTCTTGGTTTCCAAGGTATTTTGGGTGCAAGTTCACATAACTGCTATGTTGCTTGATTCTCCCCTTGATAAAGCATCTTGAGACTAGGTAAGGAGGGATAATGTTCTATTGAATTCTCTCTTGCACAAATGAGACAAATTTCAATACGATCTAGAGGACATTCTCTTACTGGGTGTTTTTTTCTACATTTACGACAAAAAATAGGAAGAACTACATTTTTTTATCTTGCTTCTTTTTAAATTGTAAAGTATCTAATTGCAAATTGAGAGTGCCAGGAAGATCAGTCTTAAAGTTTTATAACAAATTTCCTAATTAATCCTTAGTCACACCACTTGTAGATTTGGTAGCTTTAGAAAAGTCTCTAATCCCCTTGCCAAATTTGACTTGACTTCAAGAATACCTCCTATAGAGTTCACTAATTTTTGCAAAGGTTATTTGTGAATCATATCCAACTCCCATCAAATTAGGAAAATTAATAGATTCATCTAATAGCCCTCTTAAGAAGATGGTCCTAATAGTATGTTGATCAAGTTTGCTTTGTTTGGATTGTTGAAGATTGTATATAAACCTTTCAAGATAATCTTCTAAACCCCTTCTTCTCTTCATGTCATCTTAAAAATTTCCTCCCTCAAATAATTGGCCTTGTAAAATTATTAATATTTCTTAAGAGAAGTCGTATGCATCCCATCCCTTGTTTGAATCACGTTTCCTCCCAGCCCATAAACTAGAACATGTATAAGTCTTTTAAGGGTGACAGGAAATAGTTTGAGTTTTTGTGCATCGCTTGAATAGTCATAACTATGGCATAATATGTCAAACTCAATAAAAGCATCAAGACCTTCATTTATCATGCCATGAAAATGAGGTAGGGTTCATGGAGGAATATTCTTCATTTGTATAGTTGTGGCAGGATCCACAATTAGGAAACAAAAAATTACCTCCTCTTCTTCATTTGAAACATGTCTCACCTCCTCCATTTACATAAACTTCACCTTCACCTTCACCTTCTGACATATTTCTCCCTCTAAACAAGTTGTACTTAGTCTCCAGATGTGGAGATGTTGGATCTGTAATTGGATCATAATCCACTTCTGATTTTGATCGCTGGTTCAGTTCACCTGTAAATGTTGCTTCCATTTCGGGGTCACTTGTTGTAGGTCCTTGATATCTTGAGTTTTTACCACAAGACTTGGATTTGTCACTAGAGTCCTGCTTGCTTTTCATCCTCTTATGCATTTTCTAGCCAACAGTTAGTATTTGAAGGGGTATTTTTGTCTTAAGTAATTGCTCTATTTTCTCTTTTAAATTTACCTCTATTGTCTCCAACCCTATTCATACAACACTAGCATGGCCTTAGAACCAATGAAAAATACTAAAGGGAATGCATTAGGTTGTTACACTTCATAAAATTGTGGAGTGAGGTCGTCCTTGTGCCTTATTGTCCACTATCTCATTAGATCTAGAAAGCTAGTACTTAAAATAAGAAGCAATTCGCACACAACAAATTTAGAGGTTTAGAATATGAAAATAAAATAAGCCATGAATGTGCTAATCCCTTTTAGCATCTCCTCAACAATGGCACTGAAAAAATGTCAGTGAATTTAATTAACTTAAACTCTCAGCATTAAATTATCAATCTAGAGGTGTAATTAGCTTGTGAGTTATTAACATTGTATGTGCATGGTTTAGTACATAAATGGATTTTTAATCTAAGAGAAAAACTCTTCAATTGTAAATGCTTCATAATAAAATCACACCTTTAAAAATAAACTACTTAGAACATGATATTTTATTTTTGATGTGGTTCACTAACTCCGGAGATCAGTGACCGCTACATCCATAGAAATAGCCTTGGGTAGATCCACCTGAAGGGATAGTCCCGCCGGCTCATATCAGAGCCTAACCCTAAGGGTGTCGAGGAGAATTGACCCCATGACCTCTCCTAGCAAGGTGCTTATGCGAAAAATACTTGACCAATTGAGACAACCCTCGAGACTTACTTAGAACATGAATTAGGAATATTATAGAGGTATTTTGTTTACTGGATGGCTGATAAAAAAACATCTCTGCTAGTCATGTATGATAGCCTTTCATTTATGAAACACTCTTAAATGTTTCGATAATTAGGTGTGAAGCAAGTTTCATTTGCAATCTTCAATGAAAACTATTTCCCTTTAGGTTACTCTGTTCAATTCCAACTAAAAACATACAAGTAATTATTGAAAAGAAGGTCTAACAATCTATTGCATAAACTGAGATTTCATAGAGATGCCTTTCATCATTGGATTAATGACTAGGGATCCACTTTAATAGCATAGACTACAATCTTTCACTTGTACCAGATTCAAGAATTCTTGTAATACAATGTGACATATGACTTGTTGTTCAACCTTCAATGAAAAACTTATTCTCTGTAAGGGATTATACTCAAAACCACACAAAGTAAAGATTAGCACAATATTTAATGAAGAAAATGAAACAAAAACAATTGATCTCACAACTAATCAAAACATACACTATTTATGGAATTTAGAGAAATAAATTGCAAACCATTTGTAGTTATCAAATCTAATTCTAAAGAACTAAATTGCACTAGCCGAATTGACGGGCCCTCCCAACTGGATTCGTGTCACAAGTTTGTCTTAGAACATAAGCTTGACCACTCTTGTATTAATGACTTCAAGGTTCAAGAGTACAAAAATTCAGAGTATAGAATGACGATCTCTACTATTCGCTTGTTAGAAATTAATTAACAGAGCAATGAAATACACAAAAAATTGCGGAAACACAAATACAAAAATGCATAGAACAAGAGAGACACAGAGATACATTCACCCAATTTGGGCTACATCCACGGAGAAACAAATAGTCCTTTCTTTTATATTATACAGCAAAATGAAGAAATACAACCTACAATAGATCTGTTGTAATTTTCTCTTCGCTCTCACATGGTCTCCTCTCTCTCTCTCTCAAAATAATAATCCACATTCACAATACAATTCCCTCATATAAACTGAGGGGTTTCCTTTTAGGGCAGAAAACCATAAATTAAACATAACTTCTACCGTCAGATCATACACCTAATGAACGACCCAGATTGACTACGGAATTACAATATTTTATAAGGCAATTTTTCATCTATTTTAGCTTTGAGGGTGCTGCCCCTGAACCCTTGCTGGGGGGGTGGAGGCTCCAAACATGCAACCACCTCCATCTAGACCCCCCAAGAAGCAATAGTGGGGGGGGGGGGCAAGCCTCCCACACCCCCACGTCAGGGATTGGGATCCAAACTTGACTAAAACAAGACCTCTGAACTAGGAAGATAATCGGGCTACACATCCAACATCGTTTCCCTTACATTTATATAGACATACATGTTCTAAGGAGTGTAGGAAAACTCTAAAATGAGTCCATGTTTCACACCTTGAGCACATCAATTACAATAGTGTAAATGGTAAAAATGGGTACAACTTGTAATTTTGGTAAATCCTTGGCAAAGATAGAACATAGATCAAATTAAATGATATTCTTATAACACATGCGAATAGCCTCAATCTTTTCCATGACCACATTCCTTGCTAAGTGCATTGTTTTTGGTGTAGTTTGACCATTCGCTTCAATGAAGGATAAAACCCACCCTATTTTCTCTAGAACTAATATAATGAACATAAAACCATCTTGAAGCACCCAAGAGAGAAACCCATATCTTGGATTTATTTCTAGAGGTATGTTGGCATGTTGAATGATGAAGGTGGTTATTGGATATGTATGAGTCATAGAATCTGAACTAGTTAAAACCAACATTACTAATAAACAACTTTTAACCCTCCCAATTTACCAAAAACAATGGAAAAGCTATTAATTTAACAATCGTTACCTTATGAGCTCTGGAGGACATTTCTATCGAAAAATACGAGATATCATGGTGAAAGGAATGATGAAAAGGTAAAAAGGGAGAATTAAGTGGTAAAAAAGGAAGTATCTAGCACTGGAAATAACATCGAATTGGAAGTATAATAGAAGTAAAGTACCCAACGATGGGTAATGCAAATCAAGAATCATTGTGGTTTCAATAGGTATATTCAAAGTTTGGATTCCAAAAATAATGTCCAACCATCCTTTAGTTTGATAATCAAAGTTTCATCAAGCTCACAAAAGATCCAATTCAACATCAACATAGCAAACATGTTGAGCTGCAAATGAGCTTCATCAGAAAGCTCATTCATTATCATTTTCTTGAAGTTCTCTTTTGTCTGGTAGATGATCAAGTTGTAGGCATTTTCACAAAGTCTCTTATAAAAGTGAAGCTTTCTAAACTTTGATCTATGTTGAGATTTTAGGAAGTTTTCATTAAGGGGGGCATAGACCCTAATTCCTCATTCCTTCTCCCATTGTGTCATCTTTGTAAAGCTTGCAATCCTATTACGAGTTGTCCTTAAGGGGGGATGTTAGGATATTTAAACACTTAGTAGTTAAGATCAACTTGGTCTAATGTATTTTTAGGTAAAATATGTTTCTTTATTGTGCATTAGTATGCATTTGTAGTTATGTAGTATGATGGTCATAATATGTTATAAACTTAGAGTGATCTAAAAACTAATATTTTTCTTGATACTAACGGCTATTGATCCATTGTTTAGCAACCAATTTATCCATGATCTCTATTGAAAGAGCATGGAGGGTCATTTGTTGATAAATGATTGTAAGGAAATCTCTTATATACAAGTTTCTTGTCCCAAGTGGCCATGTTTACCAGGGTCATGGATCGTTTTGTAGGAATTTATAGGGTAAGCTCCTCAGATAGAACACCAAATGACACCGCTCACAAACAGATCAAAGATCAATACACCAGTATTCTTAACATGGTTAAAACCCTCAAAGAGGGAAGCAGTCCACGACCTGAGCCAACGCGACCACTTCAAACAATTTATTAATGTAAAAGAAAGAAAATTTACATAAGCTTCTCTCATGAACGATCATCCTACAAATGACCCTCCATGCTTTTTAAATAGAGATCATGGACCAATCGGATGTTAAGCCACAGATCAAGTGTTCCTAATACCGAGGAGAAAATGAACCATCAGATCACTTAATGTCTAGAACATATCGTGATCATCAGATTGTAAGTTACAAAAGTACATAGTAAAGAAACACATTTTACCTAACTCTACACTAGACTAAGTTATACTTAACTATTTTCTATGTGTCGGAATATCCTAATATCCCCCCTTAAGAACAATTTGGGATAGGATTGAAGGATGTACAAACATGACACAATAGGAGAAGGAAGGAGGCATTAGAGCCTATCCCCCCTTAGTGACAACTTCCTGAAGTCCAACCATAAATCAAATTTTAGTAAAATTTGCCTCTGTGAGAGCCTTTGTAAATATGTCTGCAACTTGATCATCGATTGAACAATATTGCACTTCAAGAAGATGGTCATGAATGAGCTTTCTGATGAAGTGCATGTGTAGTTCAATGTGTTTGCTGCGCTGATGATGGACTGGATCATTGCATAGTTGATTGGTACTTTGATTATCACACCAAAGTGTAGTCGGATGCTGCTATTGAAAGCCAAACTCTGATAGAATCTGACAAAGCCACAAGGCTTCCTTACTAGCTTCTACGACGCCACAATACTTTGCTTCTGCTGAAGAAAGAGAAATGGCACTTTGTTTCTTACAGGCCCATGTAATAGGTCCAGAACCAAGAGTGAACACATAACCTGTAGTAGACTTCCGCTCATCAGGGTCACTAGCCCAATCGAAATCAGTGAAACCAACCAATAGAGGAGATGCTTCTACACTGTAATGAATCCCAAATTGAATTGTACCTCGAACATAACAAAGTATTCTTTTAGCTGCTTTCCAATGACTTTCATGTGGGTTTTGCATAAACTGAGCAATAAGGCCAACGATAAAGGAAAGGTCAGGACGGGTATGGGTCAGATATAAAATTTTTCCAACAAGTTGACATTATAAGGTAGGATCAAATTCAGGGAAAGTACAAGTGATTGAAAGTTTGACTCCAGACTGAAAGGGAGAAGGGGCTGGCTTACAGTGTTCCATGTGAAAGTGGCGTATAAGATCACAAGCATACTTGGATTGGGAAAGGGAAATACCTTCCTTGGATTGCAAGACTTGAAGACCAAGAAAATAATGCAAGTGTCCTAAGTCTATCATTTCAAACTTCTTTTTAAGGCTGGACTTCACATGGTTTATAAGGTTGGGATCACTACTAGTAAGGATAATGTCATCAACATAAAGAACAAGAATGATAAGAGACTTACCCACTTTCTTGGCATAGATAGTATTGTCAAAATGACACCTAGAAAAGCAAGTATCTAAAAGAAAGCTATCCATTTTGGCATACCAAACATGAGGGGCTTGCTTGAGACCATAAAGGGATTTCTTAAGCCGACATACAAGGCTAGAGTCTGTTTGTATAAAGCCAAGAGGTTGTTCCATATAGATTTCTTCATGCAAGAAGGTAGATTTAACATCCATCTGATGGACTTCCCATTTGAAAGAGGCAGCAAGGGGAAGAACAAGGCGGATAGAGTTCATTTTGGCAACAAGGGAGAAGGTTTTAGTATAGTCAATGCCTTCAACTTGTGAAAAAACCTTAGGAATAAGATGAGCTTTATTTTTTATCAACTTTTCCATCTAGTCCAAACTTGGTTCTGTAAACCCATTTGCATCTAACAAGTTTTTGTCCCTTTGGAAGAGGAACAAGATCCCATGTATCATTTTCCAATGATGAACGATATTCTTCATTCATAGCTGCGTCCCAATCTAGATGGCCTGAAGCTTCTGCAAAGGTGTCAGGATCATAGTTCGCTGAAGCTTGAGCCAGTAAAGAAGAGGCTCTATTGAACTGAGAACATGTACGTCGTTGATCTGCAGGATTACTTGCTGCATCCCAAGTAGCACGGACCCATTTTGGAAGCTGAGGAGCTGAAGGAGGATCCTGAGAAGGTGGGGGAGGATTGTCATCCTTGAGGGCATCATCATCTGAAGAAGAAATATTTTCAGAAGTAGAAGGGATAGAAAGAGGTGGCACATCCGCTGAACTAGGCTCGTAGGCCGATATATTTTCAACAAACTTTACATATCTTCTAATGATAACATTTTTGGACTTAAGTGGAATAAGTCTATATCCTTTGACATCTTCAGAATATCCAACAAAAATACATTTTCACTCTTAGGTTCTAAGGCTTTATGTTTCTTATCTGGAATATGGTCCATGCTTCACTTCCAAAAACATGAAGGTGACTAGCATCTGGTTTAATTAAGCTCCATGCTTGTTCTGGAGTGATATTCTTTAAAACCTTAGTAGGAGTGCGATTTACTATGTAATTTGCACAATTAATTGCTTCTGCCCAAAAATTAAGACTAAGTCCTTTAGATTGAAGCATACAATTAGCCATTTCCTTTAAGGTGCGATTCTTCCTTTCAGCTACACCATTTTGTTGTGGAGTATATGGAACAATATGTTGCATTTGAATTCCATGCTCAGTACAAAATTTGATGAATTTGTTGTTAACATATTCTCCGCCATTATCAGATCTTAGCTTAAGAATTTGATGTCCAGATTGTTTTTCAACAAAGGCCTTAAAGGCCAAGAACATGTTAAATACTTCACTCTTGAGTTTTAAGAAGGATACCCAAGTGCATATGGAGAAATATCAATGAAAGTTAAGAAATACTTGTAGCCAGAGAATGAAACAACTGAAAGTGGACCACATAAATCACTATGCACAAGCTGTAAAGGGGCTGAGGTGTGCCAAGAGACACATTTTTCAAAACTATTTCGATGATGTTTTCCGAGTACACATCCGGAACAAACACCATCTCTGCAAGATACCATAGGAAGACCTGTCACCATATTTTTTTTACATAGATTTTGAAGGGAGCGATAGTTTAAGTGACCAAATCGCTCATGCCAAAGTTTGCTCACTTCATCATTATGAGCAACAAATATCAAGGGAAGAGTTGATGACCCAAAGTTGTTAAACTTATACAACCTTATAGAATCATCAGCAATGCCAGTAGCTAAAATCTGTTTAGGATATCTTAGGTCCTTAATTACAACATCGTGAGGTGAAAATTCAACGGTTTTACCTTCACCTAAATGAGTTATCTGATATACAGATAGAAGGTTGCAGGATAAGGTTGGAACACATAATATATCATTAAATTGACCATTGTCTAGATGAATAGTTCTAGTCTCTACAACACTAAGAGATATATCATCACCAACATATATATTTTTGGTGTTACAATCATTTAAAGAAGAAAACATGGATTTGTTTTTTTCCATGTGATAAGAAGCTCTAGAATCAATGAGCCACTCATGAGAATGAGAAGAAGAAGATACATTTAGTGCATAACCAAACCGAGATGCTTGACAACCACATGCATAAAGTGTTATTCCTGAAGATGAAGTTGAAGTTGAAGAGTGCTCCAAATGGATGTTATGTTTCTTCATTGCTGCTTCCAAGACTTCCATCTTCTTAAAGCATTTGGATTCTAAGTGGCCATATCGATTACAAAAGTTGCAATGTCTATTAGTCTTCTTCTCTTTGTTTTTATTTGCCTTATCATTTTTTTGAATTGATTTTTTATTTTGAGACTGAAATTGCTCAGGACCATTCTTTTTAGGATACTTTTTCTTAGGATTCTTTGAACTTGGTTGTTGCTGGGCGGCTAAGGCTTTCTTAGAAGAGTTTTCAAGATTAAGAAGACCAAGATGTAAGAGTTTTTCTTGTTCACTTATTAAAGAATCACAAAAGGCATCAAAATAGGGGGACTTGTAGTCTTGTCCTTGAGAAATAAAGGCTTCTCTAGTAAAATGGAAGGTGGAAACAAACACAGAGTAGGGTGGTCCCAAATTAGTAAGAATGGAATAGATAAGGCTACCTTCTTCTTTCTTAACCTTAACACCTTCCAAGAGAAGTCTAAGGGTCTTGAACTTGAACAAAAAATCTTCAATGGAAGAAAAATTATTGGGGTCCAACGTAAGTAACTTATTTTCGAGTTGATGGTGTCTAATTTCATTTTTAATTCCAAAAACTTTAGTGAGCTGTTTCATTGCTTCATTAGGGGTATCAAGTTCTGCGATATGGAATCTAAGGTCTGGAGAAATAAACATCCCTATCAACCCACGTGCTTGATCTTGCCTATTTTCCCATTTTGCTACCTTATCTTCATCTTTAGGTTTAGTTTCTTGGCCTGAGACTATTCTATAAAGACCTTTACTTCTAAATAAATCCACAATGTAGGACCACCATTGGAAGTAGTTGGTGCTGTCAAGAATAACTTGGCATGAACTTTCCATTTTAACAGAAATTGAAGCTGTAGATGTTGAAACTAAGTGTTCCAATGGAAATATCTCGAACAATTAGGTCGATTAAAACAAAACGGCTCTGAAAACAACTTCCAGATAAAGAAGTTATGGGTTTTTGAATAAAAGTTGTTGAAGATGCCCATGAAATGCGTGAATGTGCGGAAGTGAATGATAATGTTATATTTAAAAAAAAATCCCCCCCCCCCTCCTCCAAACTTAATCTAATTAGCTCACTTAAAAAAATATATTTTATGTGACACACTGTTATAAATAAGTGAAAGTCACTTTTATAATGGTACTTTATGAGCTACCCACTAAATTGTAACTTAAATAAAAGATAAAGAGACTTTAGAATTATAAGTGACTCACTTTTTATAATGGGTGAGAACACTTTGGGGTGCGTGCTTACTTGAAAAAACCATTTTTTCTTACAAAATAAAAAACCACACAACCCAACATGGACATACAAAAAAAAACAAACCTTATGGCCTGAAGATAGCTTTCGCCAAAAACTAAATATTTTCCTCAATGTCTCTAATTTTCTGAGATCACACTAAGGCGTGGCGGAAAATAGCATACACATGAGAAAAATCCTTCCTTTTTGTGTCTAATTTTCCCAGATCGCACAGAGTCACAGGGCAAAGAGCATACACAGAAATGAAAGGTATAGATTCAGTAACAAAAAGAATCAGAGAGCTAAATAAACCAAAATAAGCAGAGAGATGAATAACTAAAACTGCAAATAAAGACGGTATACCTCTAGATCTTAAAAATGACATAGTTAGGGATACCTGAAATTTTTTCATGCGAAACAAAATGGGTTCCTCACTGGAATAGATGCTTCCAACACAATAGAGCAGTCCTCTCGGCCCGAAAGCGGCCAGAAATAGTAGATCTAGGAAACGACAGTCAGATGCAGTTGTACCGGCTTCGGATTTGGATCACCAATGGATGCGACCCTCAAATAGCTCTGATACCATGTAGGAATTTACAAGGTAAGTTCCTTAGATAGAACACCAAAGGACACCGCTCACAAACAGATCACAAACCAATACACTAGTATTCTTGACCTGGTTAAAACCATCAAAGAGGGAAACAGTCCACGACTTGAGCCAACGCGGCCACTTCAGGCAATTTATTAATGTAAAAGAAAGAAAATTTACATAAGCTTCTCTCATGAATGGTCACCTTACAAATGACCATCCATGCTTTTTAAATAGAGATCATGGACCAATTGGGTGTTAAGCCACAGATCAAGTGTCGGTAATACCGAGGAGAGAATGAACTGTCAGATCACTTAATGTCTAGAACATATCGTGACCGTTGGATTGTAAGTTACAAAAGTACATAGTCAAGAAACACACTTTACCTAACTCTACACTAGACCAAGCTATACTTAACTATTTTCTATGTGTCAGAATATCCTAACATGTTTCCCTCTTATGGGGTTTTAACCACATAAAAGCATTCATGTTATGATATTTTATCTATTTGTGTGTGGTTGGTGTTTGTCCTATATGGAATACCATGTTTTCCAAAACAAATGGCTTAGTGTGCAAGTGGTGTTAGTGATAACTCATGGTGGTGGACAATCTTAGTCCCACTAGTCTTTTGAGTAAGATTCTCTTATCATCTCTTAATATTGCATTAGATTTCGTGTTCAATGTGATGGGATTCAATGGTTTATATTTGGTGCTCTATTTTAGTTTTTGGTGTTCATGGTTTTTGAGTCCTTCTAGGTTTCTTGGAGGATTTGTTCATTGTTGGTGTGCGTGAATTTGTGGTTTATCCCTTATTTTCCTTGTCCTATATTCCTTGATCTAGTCTTCTTTCTGGGTTGCTAATTCTCATGAGTCTATGGCATCCATTTCAAGAGAATATCAGAGTTGCTCTCTAGGAATTGCATCTTTGGGTTCCTCTTAATCCTCTTCTAATAAGGAATCAATCAAGGTCTTGATGATGGACTACAAGGAAGTCAAGTAACTTTGCAGAGTATTTTTACAAACATGAGGAGTTTATAAATAAGAATAGAACTTCAATTTTCTTGGTGACCACCAAAGTTCATATATCCCATAATTTTTTTGTTATGAATACTCTAGTTCAAGGGAAAATGCAAAGTCAAGTTTGGAAGCTAAATGTTTTATGCAATCTCAATAAAGTCTCTCATTCATTTTCTTCCAATTACAAAATGTCACTCCACCCTCCAAATTTTCAAGGAAAAAGAGACCACACATCAAATGATGGAGGAAATGGACTTGGATATCGAAGAATCTCATCCTACCAATGTTGGATAAGATGAAACCAATAGCTAGCATGTTATGTAAAACACTACTTATATGAGGAGCCTTTTGTAAAGTATGCAACATTATCAATTTTTTTCAAATGTACAATCATGATTCAAAGTTTTCTAATTTTAACATATATTATCATTTTATATTATAACTATTCAATTGAGTTGCAACTTTTTATAATGTAAATTTACTCATTTATTAAAACTTATAGAATTGGAAGATTATACATATAAGTGATGATATATGTTGTAACTATGTATATAGTAATATGTGTGTATATAAACTATAATGTGTTACAGTGCATATGGTGTTCCTCGATGAGGGTGTTATCCCGAAAATTAATCATCGAAATTAATCAAATGATGGACTTCGTAACAATCCTTCCCCATCTGTAATAATTTGCCTGCAAAGCGTACGAATGGCCAAGTTGGAGGTGGCCTTTGAAGGGCGAGCCATGGCCTCCACTTGGCCGATCATGACCCACGTGTGGCATCAAGTTATTTCACATATGGTGTTCGTAAAATGCAAGGGGGACGACATTAAATTCACAACGTTGGAGGGTGGAGAGTTTGCCATACTCCAAAAGATGAAATATTCCATGTTTTATTCCGTCATAAGCATGGAGGCGATGCAAGAGATAGGGAGATTGGACAAGACTTGGATATCATCTGACAAAAGATCTCGCAACATTAAAGACGCCATCATACAGGGTCTTGGGATGATGAATCCTGGGAAACAGGATTTCACCTAGCGGTTTCAGGTTTCCTCCCTTTACCAGGGCTTTGTATTCCATATAAACAAGTGTTGGGTAGTTAATTTACACCTTATCGTGTCTAAAAGGGTGGCAGATTCTATATCGTTACAAAGCTGGAATTTCTCATATTATCTGCGCTCTATTCTATTCTCTGCTTCTTTTATGTCTCACAACAGAGTCATATGGGTTAGGGTTGTGGGAAAATATCTGCTATAAGGTAAAGGCATCCACCCACCTCACTTATATCTTGCTATTCTCCACAGCTGAAGAAATAGTAAAGGGTTATATAGATGCTTTAAGAAAAGGTCTATGCCCACATTACAACATGGTAGTTAGTATATCTCCACGGAGTCATCAAGGTGTAAGTGTCAGTGACAAATGTTCTTCATTTATTTCTTGCATAGCTCCTCGTTTAGACCTTCCTTTGGAGTTGTCTATAATGCGACTTTTTGAGATTCCGGTGACGGAATCCGGCGGAAGAAATTGAGATGAAATCATGATTTGTTGCAGTTAAAATGGTTTTTTAACTGCATATTCGGATTCAGCACCCTGAAAAACCCCTGGGACGCTTTCATTGTGCAGAAATTAGCTATCAAACTTGGATTCCAATAAATTACTGCCGGATTTTCACCGGAAAAAATCGCCGGAAAGGCTTTCAAAAAGTCGCGTTAAAGACTACTCCCCTTCCTTTTAGTTTGTGGTTGTTATGTCCTCCTCAGACCTCTAGTCAGTTGATCCATCCAAATTCTCTTTTTATTGCCCTACCCTGGTTGCTGGAGTTTGGTATAGTGGCGCGCTCTTGGTCTGTTTTAATAGTTACTTGAATTGCGTGTTTAAACTGCAAGTTTGTTAGTTGCATAGGGGTACTCTTCTTCCTGCTTAGGCTCATAATATCTTTAGACTCTATTTCTCTATAGGTACGGTTCAGTGTGTGTATATGGACGACATCACTCTCTCGCTATCAATTTCCATATCTGGTCCTTTCATCAAGTATCCCACGGTCGATAGGGTCATAGTAGTCTGTCTTTCTTCACAATAGAAGTGTCATTAGGTCAGTGGGCAATTTAAATCTCTATTTCACATGATTCTTTGCTGGTACAAATATCACATGGCACCACGCCAACTCCTGCTTAGTTGAAGAGGCAACACACTAGGGGCTTCCCACTCCAGGAAATACCACCTTTTTGGGTGGGAATTGACAACAATTTTTTTTTGGCTCAGTGCCTTTTGAAATTCGAAAGGAAATTTGCACCTCGGAATCAAAAGAGTTTGGAGAACATATGTACCATTCAGACTTTGAGATTGTCTGTAAGGGTAACACCAACTGGGTTCTTGATCTAGGAAAGTGGCAGAAGAGGCACTTATACTTCCTCCATTCTATCTCAAACCATAAGCAAATGACAAACCTTCTCCACATGGTGTTATGAGATAAACAAGCAGAAAATTACAAGTTATTTGTTGAACAAGAGGACATTAAGAGGACCCTAAGGGAGATTCACTATGATATGGACGAGATAGTAGTTCGTCTAAACAAGATGGAGCGTTACATAGTCACATACTCTGATTTTGACTTAGTGGCTCCCCAGAAAGGGGAGGCAGTCATCAATGCAACTTCACTGAACATGGTTGCTGCATATCCTTCTCCAGATCTCCCGGTCGTCATACTAGACGACTAAATACACAATGTCTTCTGGTTATTTTTATTTTATTGGTCTTTTGTTTATATGACATTACAGTCAGTTATGTTATATGTATGTGCTTTGGCATGTTTCCTTCTCTTCTGTTTATATTCCTAATATGTTATGGGTTGACTAATAGTAACTGCTAAATTTGTGAGTGTGGAAGTCAACCACAATGTTATGTATTAGAGACAAGGTTTTTTGTCAGTAAGACGTGGGCCTTATGACCAGGTCAACAGGGAATTCTAAAGCATATCAAATGCAATCTTGCTATTTTAACTACTAATAAAAAAATAGGGCGAATAATACACTAAAAACAATGCATATGGTGTATGTGTGATATGATGATATATGTGTATAGTATTGAGTATAAATATGATATTATAATATGTGTAGTAAGGTATCTTATATTTTATATGTTTTAGTATGAATACGTAATTATGGTAAGTATGTGAGTGATTACGTTGTATAAGTATAATGCAAAGTATGTAGTATATATTATATATAAATAAAAGCAGTATATGTATAATATGTTAATGTGTATATATATATTATATGGTGGTGATAATTATGTAAATAAACGTCTGAGAGAGATAAAGAAGAATAGTAATGTGAAATTATAGAATTGTGTAATATATATATTTATAAAGCAAGAGAGATAGAAGGGGTGTACTTAATAAACTTATTTATGTATATGATATATAATATTATGTATAAGGTTTAAGTTGTGATTATGTTTTATGAGGTGAAAATGGAAATGGTAGTGTATATATGTGTGTGGAATTAATGTATAATAGTGTATGATTTATTAACACAATATATAAATATGGTAGTTTTATTGATATTAATAATATATAAAATAAATGAAGATTAATATATAGTTATATGTAAGGTATGGTGCAATTATGAAGGGTGGGTGTATATAAACATAGTGTTGTAAGTTAATTTGAAGGGTTAGCATAGTATGTTATTTGTTAAATAGTTGATTTAAATTTCCATTGTTATATAAATAGCTGTATCCTTCACAAGAGAGATGGCTAGTGATTAATATGAAATATAAACACTACTGGTTGAATTAAAACATAAAAGAATACAAATGAACAAACAAATAAGAAACACATGATAAATGGGAAGCAAAAATCATATTAATAATGAATCAAGGTAATGGTGGCTTACAAATGAGACACCAAAGAGGATGATGTTGGACTAGTGGAACCTTCCTCAATCTTCTATGGAAGGTCTTTCTTGATCTCCTTTGTTGGTTCTCTTTTTCCCAATTAAAAAATGTGCAAGCTTGTGAATTAGTTGTGCGCATGCAAATAACTCGAGTTGAAGGTACTCTAGCAATATTTGGGTAACATAACACTATTTATCCTCTCTCTCAAATGGTTACCCAAGGTTTATACTTATAGGATTTCTTCAAGCTCTTTTGGATCTGGTTCATGGTATGAATGAATCTTGATTCCATTGTGGGTTTCCCATTCTTGAGGGGAACATGATAAGGTCCTTGGGTTGTCCAAGTACTTATTCTAAAATGTTTTAGAACCCTAAACTAGCCTGTTCAAACTTGATATTTTATTTTTGATAAGACCTACATGATTTTACATGTTGTTCATTTAGGAAGTATTGCTTGATATGAATATGTGTCATTATCTAAGGGAAAGACACGTGGATAAAACAAAACCTACATTGTGACTTTCTGCAAATGGAAAAAGGCCCATTTTTAAATTTTTTATCAACTACTTATAGTTTGTTGATTAAATGCCTTAGATAACCTTCAAATTGGTGGATTAATGACAATTTCGATGATCACATGTAAATCTATGTGAGTGATTCTTAGGTGATAATAGTTTTCCTTGATGTATGAGGTTAATGTAGACGTATAGCCAAAATACATAATAGTTTTATTTAGTGTACTATTTTTCTTGATGTTGTGACAAAGACAGAGTTGGACCAAAGAGAGAATAATGTCTTGTAGTTGATGAAGAAGGGACTACATGAAAAACATGCATCCATAAAGAGTTATTTATAATAGATAAACAAGGTGAGCATTTCCCATGTCCGTGATTTTGATTGATACAAATGATTATAATGAGGGACAAGATGTTGAATGATGTTGTTTGAGATGCCTCAAGGCATGGAAACTAGTGTATGTTGAAGAGGAGATCTACATTTCCCTCCAAGGTGTTGGAGAAAGTGGTAGATGGTTCTAACGAGAACATCCCCAGAAAATTGTCATGAAAAGGAATGTTGAAACTGTTGGCTAATGAATGTTAATCGAGTCCAAGGAACTTGAACTAAAATTAGAAACTATAGTTGTTGTAAGATGAGACCAACCTTGATGTCACAATGTTGAAGTCAACAACAAGAGGGGGAGGAGGGGGGTGGGGGAAATGGAGTCAAAGAGCAATGGTGGATCTCTTTGTTCTATCTAAGGTTTATCATTATGGATGAGAATGAGAACGAAGATACCTCTTCATTCCTAGAATGTGTGAGATAAAGTCAACAAGAAGTAAGTCATGCCATTCAATGAAAGAGAACCCTTGGAAATCAAATAATAGCTTAGCCAGATACCAAATTTTAATTATGTGAATTTTTGTCATGATGGATAATGTCAACAAAGACAAAGTAGAGATTATCAAATTCCCTTGGAAGTTGGGTGAAGCAAAACTCGCAGTTGAGCATAGGGAAACAACTAAAACAAAATGGGATAGATAATAATATGGAGTCAATAGGACCATCAGAGAAGAGACTTGGTAGGTCAATGTTTTGACTACAAGGATTGGTATTTGTAAGGACGTTAGTGATGGTGAATGATAATGATGAGACTAGGAAACATGAATGATGGCCATTATGGGGTACTAAGAAAACAATTTTGAATGTAAATTCTCCAACCAAGGGTGATTATGATTATCACCAATAAAAAAATGGGAAAGTGATGAGATGGTGGAGGATTTTTCTTCTAGAAAATCATTGTACACTTGCCAATGAATGAAAAAATGGTGTTGAATGTAAAAAAACAAAGACTAATTCCCCAAGGAAATAGGTGAGTTACATGATGGAGCAAAGGGAATGTTGTAAAAGGAGGGGAGCCCATTGTTTGGTATCCATGTGGATAAATGAATACATGTTTGTTATGTAGATAGTCTACTGTTGATGCGGGAATAAGAGGCCGAATGAAAATGTGGTGGCACATTATTTGTAACTAAAACAATGTAAACTTTGAAACAGGGACTGATACAATTACTCGTTTTTTTGAGGTAGCAAAAAAATCAATCAATTTTGAAAAGTGTTGATTCAGCATATATATATATAGTTTTTGACACTTTATTTTTTTATGTATATTATTTTTTAGAATGTTAGTGATTTGCACACTGATTTTAAAAAGTATTGATGTTGCATCAAGTCTGTTTTTTTAGAAGGCTTATTTTTTGACTTTACATTTTCTAATGTATTAAATGTGAATAATTATTTTCTAAATTTAACAATTTTTTCAGTAGTCTTTTTCTTCATTTTTTTTGTTTGTCTTTTTTTTTTTTTTCTTCTTTTTTTTTTTTTTTTTTGCATAGTTAAAGAAAAAGGTCAATATTTTAAAGTTTTGATATTCTACATATTTATATATTGTTAATTAATTTTTCAATGCACATATAATAATTGTCTCTAGCCTCAATAATAACTCAATCACTTTGTGGGATGGTATTTTGGTCTCTTCCTGCTGCGCGCGCTCGCTCGGCTCTGCTTCCTGCAAGATCCGAACCCTGCAGAATTTGAAGGCTACGCGCGCGCCCGCTATTTGCATTCTCCGATCCCTGCGGGCAGTTTCGCCGAGGGCTCAATCTACTGGCTGCGGTCGGCTAGGGTTTGATCTGCTGGCTCTCCATGGAGGAGCCAGCTCCCCCCCAGGGGTCTTCCTCCCCTCCTCCGCCTTCCACCGCTGAGGCCTTCGGATCCTTGTTGGCCTCTCTGCCCAAGAAGAAAGTTGTGGAAGCTGCCAAGTTCGTGAAAAGACTAGAAGATATCCCCGAGATCGCCCTTCCTCCTGAAGGCCCGATCAAAGTAGCCTTATCTCTAGCAGATTGTGCACTGGTAGGTCAGTTTACAGGTCTCTGGCCCTCCCCGAAATCAACAGAGAACTGGGTTGCTAGAAACTGGGCTCTGCTAATCAAGAACAAGGTAACATCTTACTTCCTCGGAAGAGGATACTTCCTATTTGAATTCTCAGAACAAGAGGACGAGGATCTCATTTTAAGAAATGGGCCCTACTTCATGGGTCCTCAAGGGCTGTACTTAAATAAATGGATGCCAGACTTCAATCCGGCGGTGGATGTGCCCTCTGCGGTCTTGGTATGGGTAAGGCTCCCCAATCTCTTGGTTCACTGTTGGAATTGAGACTCTCTGAAGCAGATCGGAAACACTCTTGGGAAATTCATAGACAAGGCCAACAACAAGGATCAGTACGACTGTGCTAGAATTTGTGTGGAGGTAGATCTGGAGGTCAGATTACCAGAAGCCATCAAAATAAGGGTAGGTCCTTGGATGCATGTTCAAAAGCTGGACTATGAACAGCTGTCGTTCAAATGCTGGAAGTGTCAAGTCTACGGGCACTTCGCTAAAGATTGCCTGTCCAAATGGGTAGAGGAAAAAGGGAAGGAAGAAGGATGGAATCAGGCAAAAGGACCCAAAAATTCTTTCAGGAAGAATGCAAATGTTAATGCTAGAGCCCCCCAAACGGGCCCTGCTCAACATCCACCCATGGAAAGCCAAGGGAACAAATTTGAGATCCTTAGATCTGAAATCATGAATACGTAGGAGATAGAAATTCTGAAAGAAGTCTCTTCACCTAAATCCAAAAGTGTACCAGAGGGATCCAAAGGGAAGATGTCAGAAGAAGAGGAGGAAACCCAAGAGTCCGAGGAATCGGAGGAAGAAGGGGAAATAGGGGATTCGCAGTCTACCCCCAGAAGATCCACAAGAGGATGAACTTCAACAAAGGAAAAAAGAGATCAAGAAACATACAAAGACAAGCTTCAGGGCAGCCAACCAACGCTAGAGAAACTCCTAGCAAAAACCCCGAAGATGAAGAGGATCCAAACCCAGAGCTCCAAAGGAGCTCATCAACAAAAGTAAATGATGAAGATAGTCTCCTAGAATTGTAGGGGAATGGGCTCCAAAGCCAAGGAAGAAGCAATGAATAGTCTAATAAGACTGGAAGCCCCAGACATTCTTCTCATCCAGGAGACTAATTTGGAGGATTCAACCTTCCTCCAAGCAAGCAGAAAGTTTTGGAAAAAATATGGAGCGCATGCAACCTCTGCCCGTGGAGCATCGGGAGGACTTGGGTTGCTCTGGAATCCAAATAAGTTCTCTCTAATCTCTGTGTCCCTGAACACTCATTGGATTTTGTTAAAATTGCAGCACTTAGAATCTAAGGAAACTATTAGTCTAGTCAATGTATATGCTCCTAACAATGCAGGTGAAAAGAAACTATGTTGGGACTCCATCAAAAACTTGGCAGATATGGAAAATTTGGAGAACATTATCATAGCCGGAGACCTAAACCTCACCCTCCTCTTGTCAGAAAAAAAGGAGGCAGGGTTGTCAGAGATCTGGTAAGAGAATCAGTGGAAGATCTCATGCAGGATTGGGATCTGATAGACATTAAGCCGACTACTGGCAAGTACACGTGGTTAAACAAGAGGGTTGGCCCGGGTCACATAGCTGCAAGACTGGACAAATTTTTGGTGCAAAGTTCCTTCCTGCTTCTAGGATTAGAAGCCAGATCACACATCCTTCACAACAACATATCAGATCACAAGCCTATTAGCTTGGAACTGCTGACCCCCAAGGACTTGGGGCCTATTCCATTCAGATTCAGCTCTCTCTGGATCAAAGAGGCAGACTTTATGGCCAAGGTCAGAGATTGCTGGAAAGACCCAGTCAAGGGATCCGCCTTCTTTGTGTGGGAGGAAAAAATCAGAAGAATCAAAGTCATGCTAAAAAATTGGGCTAAGACCCTGCCCAACCCTATTGCGGAAAGGAAAAAATCTCAAATCGATCTAGAAAGCTAGCATCTCCATCTTGAAACGACTGAAATCACTAAAGAGGAATTGGAAAAGGAGGCCAAGTGTTAGGGTCCCACCCTAACCCCCTTATTTATGTCATGGGATCACGTCATAGTCAAGAGTCAATAAAGCCCATATTAATATTTGTAAGTGGTTAACCCGCAATTAATGACGGGACCACAGTTAGTTGCAAATGGGCGGTAGTATTAGATAGATGGTAAATGGGCGGTAGTATTAGATAGATGGTACTAATAAAACCCACGGTATTGGCCCGCATGTATGAGTCATATATAAAGGATAGAGACTCCCTGCGAGGAGTATCGTGTCTTGTTTTTGTGATCGAGCTCTGCTCTATTGGAGGTTGCCCCCTCGAAGAGGCCTGTGAACATTTCGCTCTGAATAATAAAATCATTGCTATTCTGTGTTCTGGGTATATTTTCTTCGCATATTCTGTGTTCTCGGTATCTTTTCTTCGCAAATTCTATGTTTGGGTATTGCTTTGCAGGTTAAGAGCATAACAAGTGGTATCAGAGCACTTTCTAGGGCTCGGTGGGATCTCCAAATTTTAGCAATTTTTTTTGGCTAGAGACGTGTTCCGGCGTCTTTAAACCACGGGATCTGTCGTTAAGCGCATAAACCTGCGGATTTGGGGAGGCATGCACGCAGGAAATACAAGAGGTGGTCACGTCTGTTGGACTCCCTTGTAACCCCTGTGGGTACCCCTTCGAGTAGTAGCGCATTAGACAGAACCGCGCACGGACTGTCTTCCACGTACCCTCTGGGTATATAGGAAGCCCCCTAGCTACCTTGAAGCCTCACCATAGATAAACCTTCGGCCGTCTTGTGGCTACAGTACACCGAGAACAGCACTCGGAGAGATTACTCACCCGTACGATAGGGTAGTCGGGTTGTACGGCTAAGGGTACGGTCGATCCTCCTTAGTTAGAGCCCTGAAACATTGGGCCGAGTACTACTGTCAGACCCTTATGTATATTGCGATCTGTAGCACCTAACACTCCCCAAGACCATAGTTCCCTTTCTATCGGGGGATCACACATCATCTATTCCAGATCAGCAGCAGCAGTTGTTCCACCATTCAGATCTCTCAGATCCACCAGATCGGATATTCCAGATCAGCAGCAGCAGTTGTTCCACCATTCAGATCTCTCAGACCCACCAGATCGGATATTCCAGATCAGCAGCAGCAGTTGTTCCACCATTCAGATCTCTCAGATCCACCAGATCAGAGTAGTTGTGAAGGGTTCCTGTACCTGGATATAATTTTCGCAGGACTTTTGGCGGCATTGACATTTTGAGGATTTGGCGACTGCAGTATTGATCAGGAAGGAGTAAAACTCCGTTAGGAGTTTTCCACCCAAAAAAAAAAAAAAAAAAGTCTGAGATCTTCCGAAGTGCTTATTTGTGATCTAGCCCATCAGCATCAGGACAACGAGCTGAGCACGGTGGTACCATTCAATTTCTTAGAAAAAAAAATTTTGGCGGTCCCAATTTTTCATCAAGTTGGTGTATGGTAGAAACTAGAGCTCAAGCAATGGCCAATGAAAGACTAGACAAACTTGAAACAGATATGAACGAGCTCAAAAATACGCTTGATGGACTATCGAGCCTGGTACGGCAAGCACTCGATAAGGGCAAGGAGCCAGCTCTTGAGGAACCCTATAATGACCATATACACCATGAGGGTGAGTCTAGCCACTCTCCTCACGTCTGGCACACCCATCCACCACCTCCCAAGTTGGATAGTCAGCGACCTCCCAAGTTGGATATGCAGAAATTTGATGGTTCTAACCCGTCCGCATGGCTAGCACAAATGAACCAGTATTTCAAATTGAATCGTCTCCAAGATGATTGGACTAAGATTGGAGTGGCAACCATGTACTTGGACAATGAACGATGGCAATGGGCGGAATGGCATCAACGTCGCAATGCACCTTTTTCGAGTTGGGCCCAATTTGCCAAAGCTCTTCAAGATCGCTTTGAACAAGGAGACTCCTTTTTGGGCCGTCTCACTAAGCTCCGACAGACGGGTACAGTGGATGAATATATCACCGCTTTTGAAGCCTTAGCCTTCCGCACTCAGCATCTCTCAGATGAGTTCTACATTGAATGTTTTATCAGTGGTCTTAAAGAAGCCATCAAAGCGCAAGTTCTACTCCACCACCCTCCCACATGGACGGAGGCTTGCCAGGTAGCCCGTAAGGTGGAACGTGCCATAACAACCCAATACAGCCGCCCCAATTTCCCCACTAAAGGTCGTCCCCCACAAGCTCACACCACGACTCAGACACTTAAGGTCCAAAAGGTGTCACCTCAGGAAATGGCCGAAAGAAGGAAGCAAGGACTATGTTACTACTGTGATGAAAAATATTCCCCTGGTCATAAATGCAAGGAGCCCAAGTTTTTTCAAATAGATGCCACTGACTACAGCTCCACCGAGGAAGATCCACCTCTTGAGGAACCGGAGGCGATCGAAGAAGACAGCCAAAAGGAGATTGTATCTGACGACCCAGTTATTTCGCTCAATGCATTGGCAGGAATCTCTTCCCCTCAAACTCTCAAAATCAGGGGTTTTCTTAAACATCGCCCAGTAATAGTCCTGATTGATAGTGGAAGTACCCATAATTTCATCCATCAAAAAATCGCCGAAGCAGCGCACTGTTTTGTAAGGGCAGTTTCTAACTTCCAAGTCCAAATTGCAGATGGGGGCACAATGAAATGTGAAGGCCGCTGTGAAAATGTCAAACTTCAAATGGGGGATTATCAGTTGAAAACCCACATGTTTGCCATACACATGGGGGGATGCGACATTGTCCTAGGTGCTGAATGGCTCCGCACCCTTGGGCCAATCACAATGGATTTCCAGGAGTTATATATGAGTTTTAAGCAGAACAACTCCACACATACCCTCCGTGGCCTCCAGGCGGGAGCCCCCTCGGTCATCAGCTCGCATCGGATGGAAAAATTGTTAAAAAAGGGCCATCATGGAGTGGTAGCGCAATTTAATGCCATCCAGGTAGTCGAAACCAGACCTTTGCCAATTCATCCTGAGATGCAGCAGATTTTAGATACCCATCGGACGGTCTTTGACAAGCCTCATGAGCTTCCACCCTCGCGAGGGGAACATGATCATAGCATCACCTTGGTTCCAGGGGCTCAACCCCCAAATGTGCGGCCATACCGATATCCGTTCACTCAAAAGAATGAAATAGAAAAAATCATCAAGGAATTGTTGGAAGCAGGTGTCATTCGTCCCAGCATTAGTCCTTATTCATCCCCAGTGGTCATGGTCCTCAAGAAAGATGGGGAGTGGAGGATGTGTCTCGACTTCAGGGCCCTCAACAAGTTGACAATCAAAGATAAATTTCCCATTCCGGTGGTTGACGATTTGCTGGACGAACTCAATGGGGCTCAATTCTTCACCAAGTTGGATCTTCGCTCCGGCTACCACCAAATTCGCATGAAGGAAGTCGACATTCCCAAGACGGCTTTCAGAACTCATGAAGGCCATTATGAGTTCCTGGTCATGCCATTTGGTCTCTGTAATGCCCCTTCTACTTTTCAGAGTCTTATGAATCACATCCTCAAACCATATCTCAGAAAATTTGTTCTTGTCTTCTTCGATGACATTATCATCTATAGTGGCACCTAGGCGGCACATCTTCAGCATGTAGATCTACTCTTGCAACTGCTCCGCAAGCATAAATTATTTGTCAAAATGTCTAAGTGTGCGTTTGGCATGGAAGAAGTTGAGTATTTGGGCCACATTGTGGGGCGTGAAGGTGTCAAGGTGGACCCCAAAAAGATCCAGGCAATGCAAGAATGGCCTCAACCTAAGACTTTGAAGAGCTTGAGAGGATTTTTGGGTCTCACAGGCTATTATCGTAAATTTGTCCGCAATTATGGCCGCATAACGAAGCCCCTCACTCAACTCCTAAAGAAAAATTCCTTCTTCTGGACCGAGGAAGCACAACAGGCATTTACCGCGCTAAAAAACGCCATGTGTACCACTCCAGTCTTAGCACTACCTGACTTCACCAAATCCTTTGTCATTGAAAGTGATGCTTCGGGTACAGGTATTGGGGCGGTCTTAATGCAGGAAGGGCGACCATTGGCCTTCACAAGCCAACAACTTAGTGGGAGGAATCTGGGCCAATCTACCTACGAGAAGGAAATGATGGCCATCTTACATGCAGTCGAGACCTGGCGACCTTACTTATTGGGGCGACGTTTCCAAATCCGCACAGATCATCACAGTCTTAAATATTTTTTGGAGCAACGCCTATCCTCCCCAAAAAAAAACAAATGGTTAGCCAAAATGCTGGGATATGATTATGAGATCATTTACAAGAAAGGGAAAGACAACAGGGTAGCAGATGCATTATCGCGCCAATTTGAGGAGGAAAGTACTCTGCTCGCATTTTCCCTTCCCATTCCAGACTGGATTGAAGAGGCTCGCAGGGAATGGTTTTCACACCCAGGGCTCTCCCAACTCATTGCTCAATTGCAGGTAGATCCTAATTCCAGCACGGGCTACTCGTGGCAGAATGATATTCTTCGCTACAAGGACAGAGTCGTCATATCACCAACATCTACCCTCAAAAGTCGCCTTTTGGCAGAATTGCACTCATCTCCCATTGCAGGACATTCGGGCTTTCAGAAGACGTATGCTCGCACCAGAAGATCATTCTTTTGGACAGGCATGAAAAAGGACGTCCTTACTTTCGTAGCCGAATGTGATGTCTGTCAACGCCACAAAGGGGAAACCGTCAACACACCAGGCACCTTACAACCATTGCCCATTCCGGCCTCAATTTGGACGGAGGTTTCTATGGATTTCATTACAAGTCTTCCAAAGTCAGGGAACAAGTCAGTCATCATGGTGGTTGTGGACCGACTATCGAAGTATGCTCATTTCTGCGCCCTACCCCACCCGTTTACACCAACCTTGGTTGCTCAAACTTTCATGGATCAGATCTTCAAATTACATGGCATGCCCACTTCAATAGTGTCCGACCGCGACCCGATCTTCACCAGCAATTTTTGGCAGGAACTCTTCAGACTACAAGGCACTCAACTCAAACTCAGTACTTCATATCATCCGCAAACAGATGGTCAAACCGAAGCTGTCAACAAATGTCTAGAAACCTACCTTAGATGTTTCACTTCAGAGAAGCAACACCTTTGGGCACAATGGTTACCTCTGGCTGAATGGTGGTATAACACCAACTATCATGTTACCACCAAAATGACTCCCTATGAAGCAGTATATGGTCAACTTCCGCCTTCCCCTACTTCTTATCTCAAGGGATGCTCCAAAGTACAAGCAGTGGATCAACTCCTACAACACCGCGCAACCATGCTCGCCCACCTTCGCGAGAATCTTCATCAAGCTCAGAACCGCATGAAGCAACAGGCCGACCAACATCGCTCAGAGCGCCAATTTCAAGAAGGGGATCAGGTCCTTTTGAGGCTGCAACCATATAAGCAAACATCACTCAAAGATAAGGGTTGTCAAAAGCTCGCTCCAAAATTCTACGGACCATACCAAGTACTTCAGCGCATTGGAGAAGTAGCTTACAAGTTGGCTTTGCCACCTACGGCAAAAATCCATCCAGTTTTCCATGTATCGTGCCTCAAGAAAGTGATTGGGAACAATTGCCGAGTTCAAACCAGTCTACCTGAGTTAGACGAAGAAGGGTCAATCTGGCTTCAACCTGAACAAGTTCTAGACACCCGAGACAAGCACCTGCGCGGCCGCATGATTAAGGAGGTCCTCGTCAAATGGAAAGACACCTCTCCGGAAGATGCAACTTGGGAACCAGCCACTATTCTTCAGCAGTTTCCGCAGCTTCAGCCTTGAGGACAAGGCTAGTCTTAAGGGGGAGGGCATGTTAGGGTCCCACCCTAACCCCCTTATTTATGTCATGGGATCACGTCATAGTCAAGAGTCAATAAAGCCCATATTAATATTTGTAAGTGGTTAACCCGCAATTAATGACGGGACCACAGTTAGTTGCAAATGGGCGGTAGTATTAGATAGATGGTAAATGGGCGGTAGTATTAGATAGATGGTACTAATAAAACCCACGGTATTGGCCCGTGGTATTGCATGTATGAGTCATATATAAAGGATAGAGACTCCCTGCGAGGAGTATCGTGTCTTGTTTTTGTGATCGAGCTCTGCTCTATTGGAGGTTGCCCCTTCGAAGAGGCCTGTGAACATTTCTCTCTGAATAATAAAATCATTGCTATTCTGTGTTTTGGGTATATTTTCTTCGCATATTCTGTGTTCTCGGTATCTTTTCTTCCCAAATTCTATGTTTGGGTATTGCTTTGCAGGTTAAGAGCATAACACCAAGCTTCAACAAAATTTCCATAAGGCATGCCTGGCAGAAGAGGAGTACTGGAGGCTCAAGTCTAGAAGTCTTTGGCTTAGATCTGGTGACAGAAACTCCTCTTTCTTTCACAGACAAGCACAAGCTAGGAAAGGACGGAACTCCATCATTGAAATAAAAGAAGAAAACTGCATTCTGAATGACTTTGCAAGCATAAAAAAGGCAGCTTCAGATCATTTTGAGAAGCTGTATAGGGAAGAAATAGGAGCTGAGCAAAATGATAGCCGGCTGGACGTTGTCCCTAGCCTCATCACTCCCAAGATGAATAAGGTCCTAGAAAGCAAAATCACGCATAAGGAAACCAAGGAGGCCCTCTTCGCAATGGATCCTGATAAAGCTCTGGGACCAGACGGTTTCACGCTGAGATTTTTACAAACCTGTTGGCAGATAGTTGAGAAGGAATTCCTCAAAATGATTCAGAAATCCCAGAACTGTCAGAAGATTGGAAGCTGCACAAATTTGGCATTTCTCGCCCTCATCCCCAAGGAAAAAGGTGCAAACTCTTTCAATAGATTTCACCCAATTTCATTATGTAATATTGGGTACAAAGTGATCACCAAAGTGATAGCAAACAGGATGAAAATATTTCTCCCTAAAATCATTTTGGACAATCAAGGTGGATTCATTCAGGGCAGGCAGCTGGTGGACAACTTCGTGTTGGTGCAAGAGGCAATCCATTCCAGCCAACACCGAAAGGAAAAAGATATGGTTATTAAATTAGATCTAGCTAATGCCTTTGACCGTGTTAGACATAGGTTTTTGTTTGATGTAATGTATAAATTGGGATTCAGGCAAAGCCTCATAAAGTGGATAAAATCTTGCATATTGGAGCCTTGGATTGCCCCTCTGGTGAATGGAAGGGCTGTTGAATTCTTCAAAGCCTCTAGAGGTCTGAGGCAGGGGTGTCCTCTTTCACCTCTCCTATTTGTTATTCAAGCTTCTATTCTCAGTTTCTATCTGAATAAAAAGCAGCAAGAACAATACATTGCTGGCCTATGCATTGCAAGAGGGGTGAAACGCATCAATCATGCCCTCTTTGCCGATGATACTCTACTGCTGGGAGCTGCTACACCGCATCCAACTATTAAATTCAAAGTAGTTCTAGATGACTTCTGTAAGGTCTCAGGAAGCATGTTAAACAAGGGTAAATGTCAGATATACTGTTGGAACATCCCTGCTTCTACTACAAACTCCATAGCCAGATGCCTTGGATTTGCAGCCTCCACTACTTGGTCCTCATTCAAATATCTTGGTCTGCCAATCTTCAACAAGAGGGCATCAAGCAAAGATTGGTCACCTTAGTTAGACAAATTCAAAGCAAATATGCAAGCCTGGGGATCCTCTTGGCTCAACATCGCAGGCAAAGCAGTGCTCATCAAGGCAGTTCTCAACAGTCTTCCGATTTTCAAATTCTCTGACCTCTTGGCACCTGTGGGAATCATCAAAAAGATGGAGGAACTAATTAGGCAATTCTTTTGGAAAGGAGGCAAACAAAATGACAAGAGATTTTCCCTAATCAATTGGGAAATAGTCACTAAACCAATTTTTGAAGGGGGATTGAATTTTAAAGACCTCAGAGCTCAAAATCTAGCCATGGGAGCCAAATTAATTTGGAATATCATTGCTCCTAATCCAAATTGGGCACATATTGCATTGTGGAGAAAATATTTCAGAGGAAGGAGGCTCAGATGTTTGGATCAGCCTAAAAACCATCTCAGAACTCCTTTCATCACGTTCATTAACAGAATTGGTCTGATGATAAAAAACTACTCTCACTGGATTCCTGGAAATGGCAAACGAATTTAGCTGTGGAGTGACAGAATTCTGGATCGACCTCCGCTGGAAGAATTGAAAGATTTTATAGAGTTAAAGAAATAGCTAGCTGCAGCAAACGTCCACACCCTGTGGGACCTATCGATGTGGATGAAGGATACCTGGGCGGGTTGGAAACACCTCCCTGTGCCCATCGCCTTGCAACCTGAGTTAGCGTCGCTCAACAACCTCTTGCACGGGCTGGCCCCTATCCACGCGGGCAGGCAGGACGAGAGAGGTTGGGGAAAAAACCGGGCAGGATATACAGTCTCTCAGGGATACTCTAAGTGTCTTGAACGTCCCCACGTGCCTCCCAACCCTGCCCCTTGGGTAGGCATATGGAATTTCCCCTCAATTCCTAAAATAGATCATTTCTGTTGGATTCTCTGCCACCAAAAAATCCTCACTGAGGACAGACTCCAGAAAAGAGGCATCAATGGGCCTTCCAGATGCATTCTTTGCAAGGAGAACTCAAAAAATACCCTCCACCTCATGATCGAATGCAAATTTACAATCTCTATTTGGCAGGAGCTGCTGGATCCTTGGAATTATGATTTCATTTTTCCTACTTCTGTTCAGGATTTGTTCGCGGGCTAGATGGCCAGATATCCAGGCGCACAACCAAAAAACAAAACGGTCAGGACAACTTGGAGTGCACTGCCAAAATTCATCAGTTGGCATGTTTGGTTGGAAAGGAACAGGAGGATATTCTGGAGCAAGGATCAGGACCATAGAATAGTAGCCAACTCAGTGAAATGCCAGCTAACCGAGTGGCTGGAAGACAAAGGAGATGACTCAAATCTCAGCCAGCAAGACAGAGACCTGGGAGCTATCCTTAAGTTTAATTTTCACAAGCCAAGAAGCTCTCCTCCGATTCTCGAAGACTGTCAAATTAGGAAAAATGAAGAAGATTTTCAGGAATGCCTGTCCAATCAACCAATTCCCTCCCTATTCTTTGATGGGGTAGCAAAATGGAATTCAGCAAGGGCCGGCGCTGGTGGACACATTAATATGCCAGACAACACATCTCCACACAATTTCGCTTGGGGATTAGGCCATTCCTCTAGCATACAAGCCGAGGCGTTGGCCCTCTTCCAAGGTGTAAACTTCCTCAAAGAGTTGGGAATTCGGGAGGCAAATGTCTTTGGAGACTCCCAAGTAATCATAAGAGCAGTGGCGACCAACTCCAACCCAACAGATCTACAGCTAGCAAGATTAATTACAAGGATCAAAAGCATGTCAAAGTCCCTACATCTGAATTATTTTCATGTATTGAGAACAAATAATAAAATAGCAGACATTGAGGCAAACAAGGCAGTACACTTAGAGGCTGGAACTATTCTCAAAAATAAGAAAATTCTGTGGGCACCTATCCCTTAAAGAGCCATATTTTACTGCTTTCTTTTACATCAGTTCATTTGTATCTTTCAGCTCGGACAATTAGCAACAAAAGTGCACTTTAACAATTGTAAAAAGAGGAAGCTGATAAGAGCAGGCGCCATTTCCCTCTTGGTATAAAGGCATGCTGAAAATTGCTCCTCCTTTTGTAACCGAATGAGTGGCCTTAAGCCAAGCAGTTAATGAAATCCTATAACCGTTCTTGTAAAAAAAAAAAATTTGTCTCTAAAAAACAATAATTTTTAACAATTGACATAAAAATAAACATTTTGAACATAAATATAACAAAAAAATCACATATTTGATATTTTTTTGCTAAAAATGACATGTCAAAATCACAAATTTAATAGGAAAAATTTAACAAAAAATAGTTAAATAGTAGTTTTTTTATGACTTTCATGTCTAAAAATAATAATCATCACAATTTTTTCCAAAAAATAATGATTCACATAAAAATTAAAGTGAAAATCACATAATACAAATATTGAACATATAAGAACATTAATTGAATACTTATTTTTTTCATAAAATGTCAAAGACAAAACATTACAAGTATAACTAATTAATAGTTACAAAAAATGAGCTTGATTTCCAAGCATAAATTAAATTTAATCAATATTATCACGTAAACCAAACTCTTCATCTTCTAGAGTTTTATCATTGTCTTTTCCACAATATTTTTTGCTTTAGTTTCCTCATTTTCCTCTTCTGATGGATCTTTGATGTCTGCAAATATCCCAATTTGTGCCTTTCCAATCATTCCATCTAATGGTAGTTGAAGTTCCTTTGCCTTTTTTGCCACACATAATTCATTAAAATGTCATTTCCTCAACCCAATTTCTTGCATTACATCTAAAAGAAATTGAAGAACATTAATTCTTTGCTGAATGAATTTGCATTGTACTAGGCCTTTTTCAATGGCAATGCAATTTCTTCATTTTTGTAGGCAACATGCTAGTGTTGTACCAAATTATCAAGCGCAAAATAAATAATGAAGTAAATTAGTATAATCACATATAAATTAAGAAAGAATATATTGAAATTCAATTTTATATAATAAAACTTACATGTGCTTGAGAATAAATCTAGAACCCAATCTCTTTTATTTCAACATAAGTCTATGAGGTAATTAATCAATGATTATGGTTTTTGATAAATGTTAACTATCTCTCTTTTTGCTTATTTATTTTCATATGTTAGTTTTTTTACAAAAACATTATAAACTAGTATTTGGCTATGACTCTTTCCATCTACCCGATTAAGAAGCATAGACTTATAGCTATTATCTTTTGTTCAACTTTCAACTTGGATGAACTCACAATCACTTATAATTGGTTGATATTCACGATTAATAAGATTTGACTTTTTCCTGTAACATGAAATAATAAAAGTTCAATTAACTTGTACATAAATGGATTTTTTAACATTAATCAAACATAAAATTTCAACGTCTTACCATGTAAGCTACATCCTTGAGTTTGCTTTCCCCTTGACGCTTGTCAATAACATTGTCAATTGTGTGTCTGAATGAAATGTCACAAATCTCCATAATGGTGATGATGTGACTTCTACAAATCCCTCAACCACTTTACTAATAGCTTGATAAGTATAAGGGTCACTATCATAGTCAATGTTTGGGATATTGAAAACATGGGGAATATCTGCAATAACTAGGGAATAATCCCTTTTAGGTATGAGTTTAGTAATGTTTTCACAATCACCTTTTATTATTTGATATTGAATAGTGTCAAGTCCATTCCAAATGAAATGAGTAAAAGTTGGATCAAGTTCAACATTATTAAGACACTGCTTTCTCAGTCTTTCGATCTGAATTAGCCTCTTTGACCTAATACCCTCATCCAACAATAATCCAATCAAAAATCAAATCAAAACAATCTCTGCAATCTATACCTATCCTAAAACCCTAATCCATCCAACCCTCTTGGCTATGATTCTTTGGAGAGAGCCCTCTCCGGCTTGGTAGGGCTAGATACCAAGTCAAAAGGTTGGTCTGTGGTTACCTCAGCTGGACTCTTCCTCAACCTTGGAGATCCGGAGGAGTGATGACATAAGCTATAATTTTTAAGGCTATGTAAGTTGTAGTTGTTGAGGTTGTTCAACTTGTTGAATTTGTGATTGTATAGGCTATGGTTGTTGAAATTGTAGGGGATATAATGGTTGTGGTGGTTGTGTGGGGATTGATTGTTGTGATTGTTTAGGGTAAGGATAAATAAGCATGTTCCCATACTTGGATCATCAGCATCCCTGTTTCCAAAGATGATTTTGGACCTATTGTGGAGGACATGCTTGCAAAGGCATAGTAGAATTAAAAAATTGTGTTGAATATTGCTAAGGCTAAAATAATATGGAGTAAATTAAGAAGCAAGATTTGAAGGCATACCTGATGTTCTTGGTTTCCAAGGTATTTTGGGTGCAAGTTCACATAACTGCTATGTTGCTTGATTCTCCCCTTGATAAAGCATCTTGAGACTAGGTAAGGAGGGATAATGTTCTATTGAATTCTCTCTTGCATAAATGAGACAAATTTCAATACGATCTAGAGGACATTCTCTTACTGGGTGGTTTTTTCTACATTTACGACAAAAAATAGGAAGAACTACATTTTTTTATCTTGCTTCTTTTTAAATTGTAAAGTATCTAATTGCAAATTGAGAGTGCCAGGAAGATCAGTCTTAAAGTTATATAACAAATTTCTTAATTAATCCTTAGTCACACCACTTGTAGATTTGGTAGCTTTAGAAAAGTCTCTAATCCCCTTGCCAAATTTGACTTGACTTCAAGAATACCTCCTATAGAGTTCACTAATTTTTGCAAAGGTTATTTATGAATCATATCCAACTCCCATCAAATTAGGAAAATTAATAGATTCATCTAATATCCCTCTTAAGAAGATGGTCCTAATAGTATCTTGATCAAGTTTGTTTTGTTTGGATTGTTGAAGATTGTATATAAACCTTTCAAGATAATCTTCTAAACCCCCTTCTTCTCTTCATGTCATCTTAAAAATTTCCTCCCTCGAATCATTGGCATTGTAAAATTATTAATATTTCTTAAGAGAAGTCGTATGCATCCCATCCCTTGTTTGAATCACGTTTCCTCCCAGCCCATAAACTAGAACATGTATAAGTCTTTTAAGGGTGACAGGAAATAGTTTGAGTTTTTGTGCATCGCTTGAATAGTCATAACTATGGCATAATATGTCAAACTCAATAAAAGCATCAAGACCTTCATTTATCATGCCATGAAAATGAGGTAGGGTTCATGGAGGAATATTCTTCGTTTGTATAGTTGTGGCAGGATCCACAATTAGGAAACAAAAAATTACCTCCTCTTCATTTGAAACATGTCTCACCTCCTCCATTTACATAAACTTCACCTTCACCTTCACCTTCTGACATATTTCTCCCTCCAAACAAGTTGTACTTAGTCTCCAGATGTGGAGATGTTGGGTCTGTAATTGGATCATAATCCACTTCTGATTTTGATCACTGGTTCAGTTCACCTGTAAATGTTGCTTCCATTTCGGGGTCACTTGTTGTAGGTCCTTGATATCTTGAGTTTTTACCACAAGACTTGGATTTGTCATTGGAGTCCTGCTTGCTTTTCATCCTATTATGTATTTTCTAGCCAACAGTTAGTATTTGAAGGGGTATTTTTGTCTTAAGTAATTGCTCTATTTTCTCTTTTAAATTTACCTCTATTGTCTCCAACCCTATTCATACAACACTAGCATGGCCTTAGAACCAATGAAAAATACTTAAGGGAATGCATTAGGTTGTTACACTTCATAAAATTGTGGAGTGAGGTCGTCCTTGTGCCTTATTGTCCACTATCTCATTAGATCTAGAAAGCTAGTACTTAAAAGAAGAAGCAATTCGCACACAACAAATTCTGAGGTTTAGAATATGAAAATAAAATAAGCCATGAATGTGCTAATCCCTTTTAGCATCTCCTCAACAATGGCACTGAAAAAATGTCAGTGAATTTAATTAACTTAAACTCTCAGCATTAAATTATCAATCTAGAGGTGTAATTAGCTTGTGAGTTATTAACATTGTATGTGCATGGTTTAGTATATAAATGGATTTTTAATCTAAGAGAAAAACTCTTCAATTGTAAATGCTTCATAATAAAATCACACCTTTAAAAATAAACTACTTAGAACATGATATTTTATTTTTGATGTGGTTCACGAACTCCGGAGATCAGTGACCGCTACATCCATAGAAATAGCCTTGGGTAGATCCACCTGAAGGGACAGTCCCGCCGACTCATATCAGAGCCTAACCCTAAGGGTGTCGAGGAGAATTGACCCCATGACCTCTCCTAGCAAGGTGCTTATGCGAAAAATACTTGACCAATTGAGACAACCCTCGAGACTTACTTAGAACATGAATTAAGAATATTATAGAGGTATTTTGTTTACTGGATGGTTGATAAAAAAACATCTCTGCTAGTCATGTATTATAGCCTTTCATTTATGAAACACTCTTAAATGTTTCGATAATTAGGTGTGAAGAAAGTTTCATTTGCAATCTTCAATGAAAACTATTTCCCTTTAGGTTACTCTGCTCAATTCCAACTAAAAACATACAAGTAATTATTGAAAAGAAGGTCTAACAATCTATTGCATAAACTGAGATTTCATAGAGATGCCTTTCATCATTGGATTAATGACTAGGGATCCACTTTAATAGCATAGACTACAATCTTTCACTTGTACCAGATTCAAGAATTCTTGTAATACAATGTGACAATGTGACATATGACCCTGACCCCATCATAAGGTTGGAACACATAATACATCATTAAATTGACCATTGTCTAGATGAATAGTTATAGTCCCTACAACACTAAGAGATCTATCATCACCAACATATATATTTTTGGTGTTACAATCATTTAAAGAAGAAAACATGGCTTTGTTTTTTGCCATGTGATAAGAAGCTCTAGAATCAATGAGCCACTCATGAGAATGAGAAGAAGAAGATACATTTAGTGCATAACCAAACCGAGATGCTTGACAACCACATGCATAAAGTGTTATTTCTGAAGATGAAGTTGAAGTTGAAGAGTGCTCCAAATGGATGTTATGTTTCTTCATTGCTGCTTCCAAGGCTTCCATCTTCTTAAAGCATTTGGATTCTAAGTGGCCATCTCGATTACAAAAGTTGCAATGTCTATTAGTCTTCTTCTCTTTTTTTTTATTTGCCTTATCATTTTTTTGAATTGATTTTTCATTTTGAGACTGAAATTGCTTAGGACCATTCTTTCTAGGATACTTCTTCTTAGGATTCTTTAAACTTGGTTGTTGCTGGGCAGCTAAGGCTTTCTTAGAAGAGTTTTCAAGATTAAGAAGACCAAGATGTAAGAGTTTTTCTTGTTCTCTTATTAAAGAATCACAAAAGGCATCAAAATAGGGGGACTTGTAGTTTTGTCCTTGAGAAATAAAGGCTTCTCTAGTAAAATGGAAGGTGGAAACAAACACAGAATAGGGTGGTCCCAAATTAGTAATAATGGAATAGATATGGCTACCATCTTCTTTCTTAACCTTAACACCTTCCAAGAGAAGTCTAAGGGTCTTGAACTTGGACAAAAAATCTTCAATGGAAGAAAAATTATTAGGGTCCAACGTAAGTAACTTATTTTCGAGTTGATGGTGTCTAATTTCATTTTTAATTCCAAAAACTTTAGTGAGCTGTTTCATTGCTTCATTAGGGGTATCAAGTTCTGCGATATGGAATCTAAGGTATGGATAAATAAACATCCCTATCAATCCACGTGCTTGATCTTGCCTATTTTCCCATTTGGCTGCCTTATCTTCATCTTTAGGTTTAGTTTCTTGGCCTGAGACTATTCTATAAATACCTTTACTTCTAAATAAATCCATAATGTAGGACCACCATTGGAAGTAGTTGGTGCTGTCAATAATAACTTGGCATGAACTTTCCATTTTAACAGAAACTGAAGTTGTAGATGCTGAAACTAAGTGTTCCAATGGAAATATCTCGAACAATTAGGCCGATTAAAACAAAACGGCTCTGAAAAAAACTTCCAGATAAAGAAGTTATGGGTTTTTGAATAAAAGTTGTTGAAGATGCCCATGAAATGCGTGAATGTGCGGAAGTGAATGATAATGTTATATTTAAAAAAAAAATCCCCCCCCCCCCCCCCCCCAAACTTAATCTAATTAGCTCACTTTAAAAAAATATTTTATGTGACACACTGTTATAAATAAGTGAAAGTCACTTTTATAATGGTACTTTATGAGCTACCCACTAAATTGTAACTTAAATAAAAGATAAAGAGACTTTAGAATTATAAGTGACTCACTTTTTATAATGGGTGAGAACACTTTGGGGTGCGTGCTTACTTGAAAAACCATTTTTTCTTACAAAATAAAAAACCACACAACCCAACATGGACATACAAAAAAAACAAACCTTATGGCTTGAAGTTAGCTTTCGCCAGAAACTAAATATTTTCCGCAATGTCTCTGATTTTCTGAGATCACACTAAGGCGTGGCGGAAAAGAGCATATGCATGAGAAAAGTCCTTGCTTTTTGTGTCTAATTTTCCCAGATCGCACAGAGTCACAGGGCAAAGAGCATACACAGAAATGAAAGGTATAGATTCAGTAACAAAAAAGTCAGAGAGCTAAATAAACCAAAATAAGCAGAGAGACGAATAACTAAAACTGCAAATAAAGACTGTATACCTCTAGATCTTAAAAATGACATAGTTAGAGATACCTGAAATCTTTTCGTGCGAAACAAAATGGGTTCCTCACTGGAATAGATGCTTCCAACTCAATAGAGCAGTCCTCTCGGCCTGAAAGCGGCCAGAAATAGTAGATCTAGGAAACGACAGTCGGATGCAGTGGTACCGGCTTCGGATTTGGATCACCAATGGATGCGACCCTCAAATAGCTCTGATACCATGTAGGAATTTACAGGGTAAGTTCCTCAGATAGAACACCAAAGGAGACCGCTCACAAATAGATCACAGACCAATACACTAGTATTCTTGACCTGGTTAAAACCATCAAAGAGGGAAATAGTCCACGACTTGAGCCAACGCGGCCACTTCAGACAATTTATTAATGTAAAAAAAAGAAAATTTGCATAAGCTTCTCTCATGAATGGCCACCTTACAAATGACCATCCATGCTTTTTAAATAGAGATCATGGACCAATTGGGTGTTAAGATCAAGTGTCGGTAACACTGATGAGAGAATGAACCATCAGATTACTTAATGTCTAGAACATATCGTGACCGTCGGATTGTAAGTTACAAAAGTACATAGTCAAGAAACACACTTTACCTAACTCTACACTAGACCAAGCTATACTTAACTATTTTCTATGTGTCAGAATGTCCTAACATGTTTCCCTCTTATGGGGTTTTAACCACATAAAAGCATTCATGTTATGATATTTTATCTATTTGTGTGTGGTTGGTGTTTGTCCTATGTAGAATACCATGTTTTCAAAAACAAATGGCTTAGTGTGCAAGTGGTGTTAGTGATAACTCATGATGGTGGACAATCTTAGTCCCACTAGTCTTTTGAGTAAGATTCTCTTATCATCTCTTAATATTGCATTAGATTTCATGTTCAATGTGATGGGATTCAATGGTTTATATTTGGTGCTCTATTTTAGTTTTTGGTGTTCATGGTTTCTGAGTCCTTCTAGGTTTCTTGGAGTATTTTTTCATTGTTGGTGTGCGTGAATTTGTGGTTTATCCCTTATTTTCCTTGTCCTATATTCCTTGATCTAGTCCTCTTTCTGGGTTGGTAATTCTCATGAGTCTATGGCATCCATTTCAAGAGAATATCATAGTTGTTCTCTAGGAATTGCATCTTTGGGTTCCTCTTAATCCTCTTCTAATTAGGAATCAATCAAGGTCTTGATGATGGACTACAAGGAAGTCAAATAACTTTGCAAAGTATTTTACAAACATGAGGAGTTTATAAATAAGAATAGAACTTCATTTTCTTGGTGACCACCAAAGTTCATATATCCTAGAATGTTTTTGTTATGAATACTCTAGTTCAAGGGAAAATGCAAAGTCAAGTTTGGAAGCTAAATGTTTTATGCAATCTCAATAAAGTCTCTCATTCATCTTCTTCCAATTACAAAATGTCACTCCACCCTCCAAATTTTCAAGGAAAAAGAGACCACACATCAAATGATGGAGGAAATGGACTTGGATATTGAAGAATCTCATCCTACCAATGTTGGATAAGATGAAACCAATAGTAAGCATGTTATGTAAAACACTACTTATATGAGGAACCTTTTCTAGAGTATACAACATTATCAATTTTTTTCAAATGTCCAATCATGATTCAAAGTTTTCTAATTTTAACATATATTATCATTTTATATTATAACTATTCAATTGAGTTGCAACTTTTTATAATGTAAATTTACTCATTTATTAAAACTTATAGAATTGGAAGATTATACATATAAGTGATGATATATGTTGTAAATATGTATATAGTAATATGTGTGTGTATAAACTATAATGTGTTACAATGCATATGGTGTTCCTCGATGAGGGTGTTGTCCCTAAAATTAATCATCGGAATCAATCAAATGATGGACTCCGTAACAATCCTTCCCCATCTGTAATAATTTGCATGCAAAGCGTACGAATAGCCAAGTTGGAGGTGGCCTTTGAAGGGCGAGCCATGGCCTCCACTTGGCCGATCATGACCCACCTGTGGCATCAAGTTATTTCACATACGGTGTTCGTAAAATGCAAGGGGGGACGACATTAAGTTCACAACGTTGGAGGGTGGAGAGTTTGCCATACTCCAAAAGATGAAACATTCCATTTGTTATTCTGTCATAAGCATGGAGGCAATGCAAGAGATAAGGAGATTGGACAAGACTTGGATATCATCTGACAAAAGATCTCGCAACATTAAAGATGCCACCATACAGGGTCTTTGGATGATGAATCCTGGGAAACAGGATTTCACCTAGTGGTTTCAGGTTTCCTCCCTTTACCAGGGCTTTGTATTCCATATAAACAAGTGTTGGGTAGTTAATTTACACCTTATCGTGTCTAAAATATTGGGGTTGCGAATATAATTTGTTATTTTAGGGTGGCAGATTCTATATCGTTACAAAGCTGGAATTTCTCACATTATTTGCACTCTATTCTATTCTATGCTTCTTTTATGTCTCACAACAGAGTCATATGGGTTAGGGTTGTGGGAAAATATTTGCTATAAGGTAAAGGCATCCACCCACTTCACTTATATCTTGCTATTCTCCAGAGTTGAAGAAATAGTAAAGGGTTATATAGATGCTTTAAGAAAAGGTCTATGCCCACATTACAACATGGTAGTTAGTATATTTCCATGGAGTTGTCAAGGTGTAAGTGTCAGTCACAAATGTTCTTCCCTCCTCGTTTAGACCTTTCTTTTAGTTTGTGGTTGTTATGTCCTCCTCAGACTTTTAGTTAGTTGATCCATCCAAATTCTTTTTTTATTGCCCTATCCTGGTTGCTGGATTTTGGTATAGTGGCGCGCTCTTGGTCCGTTTTAATAGTTACTTGAATTGCGTGTTTAAACTGCAAGTTTGTCAGTTGCATAGGGGTACTCTTCTTCCTGCTTAGGCTCATAATATTTTTAGACTCTATTTCTCTATAGGTACGGTTCAGTTTGTGTATATTGACGACATCACTCTCCCACTATCAATTTCCATATCTGGTCCTTTCATCAAGTATCTCACGGTCGATAGGGTCATAGTAGTCTGTCTTTCTTCACAATAGAAGTGTCATTAGGTTAGTGGGAAATTTAAATCTCTATTTCACATGACTCTTTGCTGGTACAAATATCACATGGCACCACACCAACTCCTGCTTAGTCAAAGAGGCAACACACTAGGGGCTTCCCACTCTAGGAAATACCGCCTTTTTGGGTGGGAATTGACAACAATTTTTTTTGGCTCAGTGCTTTTTGAAATTCGAAAGGAAATTTGCACCTTGGAATCAAAAGAGTTTGGAGAACATATGTACCATTCAAACTCTGAGATTGTCTGTAAGGGTAACACCAACTGGGTTCCTGATCCAAGAAAGTGGCAGAAGAGGCACTTATACTTCCTCCATTCTATCTCAACCCACAAGCAAATGACAAACCTTCTCCACATGGTGTGATGAGATAAACAGCAAAAAATTACAAGTTATTTGTTGAACAAGAGGACATTAAGAGGACCTTAAGGGAGATTCAGTATGATATGGACGAGATAGTAGTTCTTCTAAACAAGATGGAGCGTTACATAGTCACCTATTCTGATTTTGACTTAGTGGCTCCCTAGAAAGGGGAGGCAGTCATCAATGCAACTTCACTGAACATGGTTGCTGCGTATCCTTCTCCAGATCTCCTGGTTGTCATACTAGACGACTAAACACACAATGTCTTTTGGTTATTTTTAGTTTATTGGTCTTTTGTTTATATGACATTACAATCAGTTATTTTATATGTATGTGCTTCGTCATGTTTCCTTCTCTTTTGTTTATATTCCCAATATGTTATGGGTTGACTAATAGTAACTGCTAAATTTCTGAGTGTGTAAGTCAACCACAATGTTATGTATTAGAGACAAGGTTTTTTGTTAGTAAGGCGTAGGCCTTATAACTAGATCAACAGGGAATTTTAAAGCATATCAAATGTAATCTTGCTAATTTTTAACTACTAATAAAAAATAGGGTGAATAATACACTAAAAACAATGCATGTGGTGTATGTGTGATATGATGATATATGTGTATAGTATTGAGTATAAGTAAGATATTATAATATGTGTAGTAAGGTAATTATGTTTTATATGTTTTAGTATGAATATGTAATTATGGTAAGTATGTGAGTGATTACGTTGTATAAGTATAATGCAAAGTATGTAGTATATATTATATATAAATAAAAGCAGTATATGTATAATATAATAATGTGGTGGTGATAATTATGTAAATAAACATGTGTGTGAGAGAGTATAAAGAAGAATAGTAATGTGAAATTATAGAATTGTGTAATAAATATATTTATAAAGCAAGAGAGATAGAAGGGCGTACTTAATAAACTTATTTATGTATATGATATATAATATTATGTATAAAGTTTAAGTTGTGATTATGTTTTATGAGGTGAAAATGGAAATGGTAGTGTATATATTTGTGTGTGGAATTAATGCTTAATAGTGTATGATCTATTAACAAAATATATAAATATGGTAGTTTTATTGATATTAATAATATATAAAATAAATGATGATTAATATATAGTTATATGTAAGGTATGGTGCAATTATGAAGGGTGGGTGTATATAAATATAGTGTTGTAAGTTAATTCGAAGGGTTAGCATAGTTTGTTATTTGTTAAATAGTTGATTCAAATTTCCATTGTTATATAAATAGTTGTATCCTTCATAAGAGAGATGGCTAGTGATTAACCTGAAATAGAAACATCACTGGTTGAACTAAAACATGAAAGAATACAAATGAAAAAACAAATAAGAAACACACGATAAATGGGAAGCAAAACTCATATTAATAATGAATTAAGGTAATGGTGGCTTACAAATGAGACACCAAAGAGGATGATGTTGGACTAGTGGAACCTTCTTCAATCTTCTATGGAAGGTATTTCTTGATCTCCTTTGTTGGTTCTCTTTTTCCCAATTAAAAAATGTGCAAGCTTGTGAATTAGTTGTGCGCATGCAAATAACTCGAGTTGAAGGTACTCTAGCAATATTTGGGTAACAGAACACTATTTATCCTCTCTCTCAAATGGTTACCCAAGGTTTATACGTATAGGATTTCTTCAAGCTCTTTTGGATTTGGTTCATGGTATGAATGAATCTTGATTCCATTGTGGGCTTCCCATTCTTGAGGGGAACATGATAAGGTCTTTGGGTTGTCCAAGTACTTATTCTAAAATGTTTTAGAGCCCTAAACTAGCCTGTTCAAACTTGATATTTTATTTTTGATAAGACCTACATGATTTTACATGTTGTTCATTTAGGAAGTATTGCTTGATATGAATATGTGTCATTATCTAAGGGAAAGACATGTGGATAAAACAAAACCTGCATTGTGACTTTCTGTAAATGGAAAAAGGCTCATTTTGTAAATTTTTATCAACTACTTATAGTTTGTTGATTAAATGCCTTAGATAACCTTCAAATTGGTGGATTAATGACAATTTCGATGACCACAAGTAAATCTATGTGAGTGATTCTTAGGTGATAATAGTTTCCCTTGATGTATGAGGTTAATGTAGACGTATAGCCAAAATACATAATAGTTTTATTTAGTGTACTATTTTTCTTGATGTTGTGACAAAGACAGAGAGAGACCAAAGAGAGAATAATGTCTTGTAGGTGATGAAGAAGCGACTACATGAAAAACATGCATCCATAAAGAGTTATTTATAATAGACAAACAAGGTGAGCATTTCCCATGTCTGTGATTTTTGTTTGATACAAATGATTATAATGAGGGACAAGATGTTGAATGATGTTGTTTGAGATGCCTAAAGGCACGGAAACTAGTGTATGTTGAAGAGGAGATCTACATTTCCCTCCAAGGTGTTGGAGAAAGTGGTAGATGGTTCTAACAAGAACATCCCCAGAAAATTGTCATGAAAAGGAATGTTGAAACTGTTGGCTAATGAATGTTAATCAAGTCCAAGGAACTTGAACTAAAATTAGAAACTATAGTTGTTGTAAGATGAGACCAACCTTGATGTCACCGTGTTGAAGTCAAACAACAAGAAGCGGGGGGGGGGATGGAGTCAAAGAGCAATGGTTGATCTCTTTGTTCCATCTAAGGTTTATCATTATGGATGAGAATGAGAACGAAGATACCTCTTCATTCCTAGAACGTGTGAGATAAAGTCAACAATAAGTAATTCATGCCATTCAATGAAAGAGAACCCTTGGAAATCAAATAATAGCTTAGCTAGATACCAAATTTTAATTATGTGAATTTTTGTCATGATGCATAATGTCAACAAAGACAAAGTAGAGATTATCAAATTCCCTTGGAAGTTGGGTGAAGCAAACCTCGCAGTTGAGCATAGGGAAAAAACTAAAACAAAATGGGATATATAATAATATGGAGTCAAGAGGACCATTAGAGAAGAGACTTTGTAGGTCAATGTTTTGCCTACAAGGATTGGTATTTGTAAGGACATTAGTGATGGTGAATGATAATGATAAGACTAGGAAACATGAATGATGGCCATTATGGGGTACTAAGAAAACAACTTTGAATGTAAATTCTCCAACCAAGGGTGATTATGACTATCACCAATAAAAAAATGGGAAAGTGATGAGATGGTGGAGGATTTTTCTTCTTGAAAATCATTATACAGTTGCCAATGAATGAAAAAATATGTGTTGAATGTAAAAAAACAAAGACTAATTCCCCAAGGAAATAGGTGAGTTACATGATGGAGCAAAGGGAATGTTGTAAAAGGAGGGGAGCCCATTGTTTGGTATCCATGTGGATAAATGAATACATGTTTGTTATGTAGATAGTCTACTATTGATGAGGGAATAAGAGCTTGAATGAAAATGTGGTGGCACATTACTTGTAACTAAAACAACGTAAACTTTGCAACAGGGACTGATACAATTACTCGTTTTTTTGAGGTTACAAAAAAATCAATGTTGATTCAGACACACACACACACACACACACACACACACATAGCATAGCATAGTTTTTGACACTTTATATATTTTTTTATGTACATTATTTTTTAGAATGTTAGTGATTTGCATGCTGATTTTAAAAAGTATTGATGTTGCATCAAGTCCTTTTTTTATAAGGCTTATTTTTTGTCTTTAAATTTTATAATGTATTAATTGTGAATAATTATTTTCTAAATTTAACAATTTTTTAAGTAGTCTTCTTCTTCATTTTTTTTGTTTGTCTTTTATTTTTTTATTTTTATTTTTGGTAGTGAGATCTTTATTTTTTGCATAGTTAAAGAAAAATGTCAATATTTTAACGTTTTTATATTCTACATATTTATATATCGTTAATTAATTTTTCAATGCACATCCAATAATTGTCTCTAAAAAACAATAATTTTTAACAATTGACATAAAAATAAACATTTTGAACATAAATATAACAAAAAATTACATATTTTGATATTTTTTTTGCTAAAAATGACATGTCAAAATCACATATTTTATAAGAAAAATTTAACAAAAAATGGTTAAATAGTAGTTTTTTTATGACTTTCATGTCAAAAAATAATAATAATCACATTTTTTTTCAAAAAATAATGATTCACACAAAAATTAAAGTGAAAATCACCTAATACAAATATTGAACATATAAGAACATTAATTGAATACTTATTATTTTCATAAAATGTCAAAGTCAAAACATTACAAGTATAACTAATTAATAGTTACAAAAAATGAGCTTGATTTCTAAGCATAACTTAAATTTAATCAATATTATCACGTAATCCAAACTCTTCATCTTCTAGAGTTTCATCATTGTCATTTTTCACAATATTTTCTGCTTTAGTTTCCTCATTTTCCTCTTCTGATGGATCTTTGATGTCTGCTAATCTCTCAATTTGTGCCTTTCCAATCATTCCATCTAATGGTGGTTGAGGTTCCTTTGCCTTTTTTGCCACACATAATTCATTAAAATGTTGTTTCCTCAACCCAATTTCTTGCATTACATCTAGAAGAAATAGAAGAACATTAGTTCTTTGCTGAATAAATTTGCACTATGCTAGGCATTTTTCAATGACAATGCAATTTCTTCATTTTTGTAAGCAACATGCTAGTGTTGTACCAAATTATCAAGCACAAAAAAAATAATGAAGTAAATTAGTATAATCACATATAAATTAAGAAAGAAGATATTGAAATTCAATTTTATATAATAAAACTTACATGTGCTTGAGAAGAAATCCAGAACCCAATCTCTTTTATTTCAACATAAGTCTATGAGATAATTAATCAATGATTATGGTTTTTGATAAATGTTAACTATCTCTCCTTTTGCTTATTTATCTTCATATGTTAGTTTTTTTACAAAAACATCATAAACCAGTACTTGGCTATGACTATTTCCATCTACCTGATTGAGAAGCATAGACTTATAGCTATCATCTTTTGTCCAACTTTCAACTTGGATGAATTCACAATCACTTATAATTGGTTGATCTTCACGGTTAATAAGATTTGATTTTTTCCTGTAACATGAAATAATAAAAGTTCAATTAACTTGTATATAAATGAATTTTTTAACATTAATCAAACATAAAATTACAACGTCTTACCATGTAAGCTACATCCTTGAGTTTGCTTTCCCCTTAACGCTTGTCAATAACATTGTCAATTGTGTGTCTGAATGAAATGTCACAAAATCTCCATAATGCTAATGATGTGACTTCTACAAATCCCTCAACCACTTTACTAATAGCCTGATAAGTATAAGGGTCACTATCATAGTCAATGTTTGGGATATTGACAACATGGGGAATATTTGCAATAACTAGGGAATAATCCCTTTTAGGTATGAGTTTAGCAATGTTTTCACAATCACCTTGTATTATTTGATATTGAATAGTGTCAGGCCAATTCCAAATGAAATGAGTAAAAATTGGATCAAGTTCAACATTATTAACACACTGCTTTCTCAGTCTTTCGATCTTAATTTTTTCAGTAAAGATTCTGAAAATATCTGGTGCTCCATTTGCATTATTCTTCATCTTTAATAAAATAAACAAATATATGTATAAGTTATAAAATAAAAATAGTATACAGATGAATAAAAATGAATGTATAAATCAACATACCTTTTTAAATGCAAGATAATTTTTTTTTAATGTTGATGTAGAACTTGAATCTGGGTACTTGCGTACAACATTATCCCAACTATTTTCATTAAACAATTTAACCATTTGTTCTTGTATTTACCTGTAAACCTTGTGACGGGATACATAAAGTAAAAAAAGTTACTATAATGATATGTATAACAAAAACTACCAACAACAATATGTTATATTTAAAAGAAAATTATAATCTAGAAATAAGTAAAAATAATTCAACAAACTTAATTTTGAAATTCCTCACACATTTCATCCAATGATAATTTCCCTGACTTCACACAAGATAATATTGTTTTGATAAGTTTTTCATCCTTCAATCCTTGCATTGTTCTCCAAGGTGTGATAGTCATATCTTCTAGGCAGATTCATTTTAGGACTTGATTTACTGCTGCTACATATCAATGGTTTAGGCTTTTTGACCTTTTGGTTTTTAATAACAATTTTCTCCCACATGCTAAAAATCTCATTAATCAATTCTCATATCTCTCCAGTTATGAAAGCCAACTGGAAAATGTTATTAATACCTCTAAATATACTAAAATGTACTTTGCTACCTTTTGAATTGAATTTTTCCTCAATTTGATAACCTATTTCTATACAACATCCCTTTCGAAATTCTAAACTAATCTTTGTCTTATCCCCACGAAATTTTTCTTCAAATTCATTATGAATAAATCTAACCCTTTGGATGAAAGTCATAGACATCCTATACTCATTATTTGTATTATGATCCCATGCCAATAACTTGTATTTTGTATCTGATAAACCAACATAAATGGTACAGTTCATTGTTTCAAAACGTGGGTTATTGGGATATTCCTCCATCAATTTCCTTTGAGCTTCAACATAATGGTTCCCCCCAACCACATAATAATTGTATTAATTTTTTTTTTGATTCATCAAATGCTTCTTTGTTGGGAACTTGAACTGGATCAACAAGAAGCACATAATCAACCACATGAGCATATGGATTGTACCTCATCAATGTTTTCAAGTTGTGAACATGCAGGTGGTGTGGCTTTCTAATTTGATATTTAAATTGTCTTTCACTTGGCTTATAGATTTGTCTGACATTAAGCTAAAATGTACGACCACCCTCAATTAAGTTGGTCTTTGTCAAGTTATGTTTGTTTTGTTTTAATAATGTCATCCTCTAAATCAGCTCCTCGTGTAATGAATTCCCTGTTTTCTTTAGAATTTTCACTAGGATCTTCACTACCGGCCTTCACTTTTTGAGAATGATCAAATTTTATTTTCTTCCTCCTATTTTCCTCTAGATAAGTAACATTCTAATTATCAACTAGAACAAAGAAATTCTTGAGATTTTTTACTTTTGGTCTTTTATGAATCTTCTCCTTTCTAACATCAGTTTTAATCTCATCCTCAATAATGGCAACATATTATTTATCTTCAGTTTCAAATTCCTCCTCTTCAAAAGTAACATGTCTGGCTTTGCTAGATTTATCCACTGTAGGCATTCTTTGTTGATCTCTTGGATGTAGTTGTGTAGCATCATGAATTACTTTTTTTTCTTGTTTGTCATATTTTCTTTTGACCCTGAGTAGAAACTGCTGACAACATTCATAATATCTTGCTCTATAAAATAAATGCCTCCTAACATAATTGAAATATTTTCAATAAAATTATGTCAAACAAAATATCATATGTCAATAAAAACTAATTTATAAAATATATAATGATACAGTTACAATAACACAAAACACATAAATATAAATAACAATACTTACCATATTTTGTGCAATCTCATTTATGATTTGTTTACATATCTTTGTAGATTCATTATTCGTGTCATACATTGACAATGCAAACTAATATCTAATCTTGTCATGTGACTTGAGCGCTTTGTAAGTACATAAACAACTTCAGTATTTGGTATCAAACACATGTCTAGCACTTTTCCCAACACCTCATAACTTCCACTATCGTTAGGGATATCAACATATAAATATATTTGCAGATGTTGTTTGCCTTTTCTATCTTTCACTAATTATATATGTTCTCTATGCTTCACTTCTTGTGATTTATTCCAGTAAGAAATCAACTTCTTATTTTTTGAGGCACATGATATATTTGTAGTTATTCGCTGAGGTTTGGTTCATTTAATAGTATTTTTCGAGGATCTATCTCTAGTTTTAGCAGTGTTTGGTACAAAAAGTTCACATAAATATTCCTTGATGCAATTTTCCTGCAAAAAACTATACAAATATATATAAATAAATAAATTACAAAAAAACCAATAACTTAAGTAAACAAACAAAACTAAACAAAATCTAAAAACGAAAAAAGACCAGAAACATGTGCATTGATCCCATGACAAGTTGGATGTTAAGTTCATACAGGGAACAAAAAATAAACACATTCCTTAGAAAAAAATTATTTATTTTTACATTTGTTTGTGGTCCCTTAGCAGGCCCCCTGCTAGAGACCTGTTGTGCCTTAATGTTGTGTCGTGCATAGCCGTGGGCCTCTCCGCCTTGGTAAAAACAAAAAATCGCCCCCAGGCCTAATGGGGGGTCGATTCCTAGAATCACCCCTGACAGGCCAGGGGGGCGATTGTCAAAATCGCCGCCATGGCTTGCCGAGGGCGATTTTCAGAATCTCCACCCTGGTCTACCAGGGGCGTTTCTCATAATTTCCCCCTGGATTGCAAGGACAATTATGGGAATCAGTCCCCTAGTAGGTCAGGGGGCCATTTTACATTTTTCCTAGGGTGGGCAGGGTAGCCCAACCATGGGCATGCCTCAAGCTTGTGGGCAAGCACACTCGACCGTGAGCGTGCCTGCCCATGGAACGACAGCGTGCAACGTGCTATCGTACTGCGGGCATGCACGCTCATGGTCGGACGCGCCCGCTTGAAGGCACTGCCTGTGGGTGGGCGCACCCAGGTGTGGGTTTGCTCGCCATGGGAAAAACTCAAAATGGCCCCCTTGCAGGTGAGGGGGCTGATTTCCAAAATCACCATCGACAGGCTCGGGGAGCGATCCCCATGGTCTAAAGGGGGTGATTTTGGGAATCAACCCCTTGGCCTGCCAGGGGCTGATTCTAGGAATCAGCCCCCTGGCCTGCTAGGGGGATGTTTTGAGTTTTTCCCAGGGTGGGTAAGACCACACCTGGGCACGCCCACCCATAGGCAGTGTCAGTGGGTGGGCGTGCCTAACTGTGAGTTTTCCCGCCCATGATACGACAATGTGTTGCACACTATCGTTCCACAAGAAGGTACGCCCACGACTGGGCATGCCCGTCCACAGGCCTGGGGAATTCCCACGATCAGGTCGGCCTGCTCACCCTTGGAAAAATTCAAAACGACCCCTTGGAGGGTTAGGGGGGGAATTCTTACAATTGGTCCCTTGGCCTGCCAGGGGGCTGATTCCCAAAATCACCCCCAGTAGGTCAGGGGGCAATATGGGAATCACTTCGCTGGCTTGTTGTGGGCGTTTCTCAAAATCTCCCCCTTGGGACAACTCCTAGAATTACCCTCGGCACATCAGGGGGGCGATTTTGGGGATTGGCCCACGGGAGCAGGCGTTTCAGGGAATCACCCCCTGGTTGGCCAAGGACGATTCTGGGGACAATTCACAGAATCGGCCTATGGGGCGATTCTAAGAATCGTCCTCGCAGGTAAAATTACCCCTTTGGCCTATCGTGGTTGATTCTGGGAATCGACCCCCTGGCCTTTCGAGGGTGATTCTGATAATTCTTAGTAATGGCAACATATTCTTCAGCTTCAGTTTCAACTTCCTCTTATTCAAAAGTAACATGTCTAGTTTTGCTAGATTTATCCACTATAGGCATTCTTTGCTGATTTCTTAGATGTAGTTTTGTAACATTATGAATTACATTTTTTTGCTTGCTTGCCATATGTTCTTCTTACCATGAGTAGAGATTGTTGACAACATTCATAATATATTGCTCTATCAAATAAATGCGTCCCAACATAATTGAAATATTTTCAATAAAATTTTGTCAAACAAAATATCATATGTCAATAAAAACTAAGTTATAATAGATATAGTGATATAATTACAATAATGCAAAACTAATAAATATAAATAACAATACTTACGATATCTTGTGCAATCTCATTTATGATTTGTTTACACATCTTTGTATATTCCTCTGTTGTGTCATACATTGGCAATGCAAATTAAGATCTAATATTGTCATGTGACTTGAGCAGTTTTGTAAGTACATAAACAAATTTAGTATCTAGTATAAAACACCTATCTAGTACTTTTCCCAACACTTCATAACTTCCAATATTGTTAGGAATATCAACATATAGATATATCTGCATATGTTGTTCACCTTCTCTATCTTTCACAAACTATATATTTTCTGTATGCTTCACTTCTTGTGATTTCTTCCTGGGAGAAATCAACTTCTCATCCTTTGAGGCACTTGATAGGTTTGTAGTTATTAGCTGAGGTTTGGTTCATTCAGTAGTATTTTTTGAGGATCCACCTCTAGTTTCAGTAGTGTTTGGTCCAAAAAAATTTCACATAAATCTTCCTTGATGCCATTTTCCTGCAAAAAATATACACATATATATAAATAAATAAATTACAAAAAAAACAATAACTTAAGTAAATAAACAAAACGAAACAAAATCTAAAAATGAAAAAAAGACCAGAAACATGCAAATCAACCCCCATGACAAGTTGGATGTTAAGTTCATATAGGGAACAAAAAAAAAACCCGTTCCTTAGAAAAAAATAATTATTTTTTAATTTGTCCCCGGTCCCTTGGCAAGCCCCCTGCTAGGGGGTTGTTGTGTCTTAGTTTCCTGTCGTGCCCGACCATGCGCCTCCCCACCCTGGGCAAAACGCAAATTGATCCCCTGTACTGCTAGGGGACGATTGTGGTCCCTGGAAGGACAGGGGGTCGATTCCCAGAATCACCCCTAGTAGGTGAGGGGGCGATTCTGCCTGCTGGGGGCGATTCTGCCTACCGGGGACGATTCTAAGAATCCCCTCCTACGACGATTCTAGGAATCAACCCTCCAGAATCGCCCCCTTGGCCTGCCGGGGGTGATTTTGGGAATCGGCCCAGGGGGGCGATTATGAGAATCAACCCACAAGGGCGATTATGAGAGATGCCTTAGATAGGCCAGGGGGCGATTATGGGAATCGCCCTTGGTAGGCCAGGGGTGATTCCTAGAATCGTCCCCCGACCTTCTGGGGGCAATATTGGGAATTGGCCATGTGGCAGGCAAGGGGGTGATTCCTACACCTCCCTGACCTTCTGGGGGCAATATTGGGAATCGGTCCTGTGGCAAGCCAGGGCTCCTTGACCTGCTAGGGGGTCGTTTTGCGTTTTGACTAGGGCGGGCTGGCTAGGTCAACCGTGGGCATGCCCCAGGGTTGTGGGCGAGTGCGCCTGGCTGTGGGTGGGTGTGCCTCGTTGTGGGTGTGCCCGGTCGTGGAGCCACAACATGCAACACATCACTGTGCTACGGGCAGGCATGCTCACGGCCGGGCACGCCTACCCACAAGCACTGCCTGTGGGCGAGTGCACCTAGGTGTGAGCCGGCTCGCCCTGGGCAAAACTGAAAACAACCCCCTAGCAAGATAGGGGGCTGATTCTCCCCTATAGGCCAGGGGGCCGATTACCATAATCGCCCCCGACAGGCCAGGGGGGAAATTATGGGAATTGCCCCCGGGATTCCAGGGGCGCGATTCTGGGAATTTCCCCCCGGGCCAATTCTCAAAATCGGCCCCTTGGCTTGCTGGGGGCAATTCTCAGAATCACCCTCCTGGGTTGATTCCTAGAATCGCCCCCAGTAGGCTAGGGGGTCGATTATGAGAATCACCCGCTAGCTTGTCAGGGCTTGATTTTGGGAATCGATCCCTAGGCAAGTCATGGGGTCATTTTTCGTTTTGCTTAGGGTGGGTAGGCCCACGGTCGGGCGTGCTCTCCCATAGGCAGTGTCGGTGGGGGTCGCGCCCAGTCGTGGGTGTGCTCACCCAGGCATGACAGTGTGCAACACTTTTCTATGCTGCGGTTTGGCACGCCCACGACCAGGCGCACCTGCCCACAGGGACTGACCTGTGGGCGGGAGCTCCCGGATGTGGGCATGCCTATGGGAAGGCTCTTGCAGTCGTGGGTGTGCCAACCCAAGGCACAAGAACGTGTTGCACGCTCCCGTGCTGCAAGCGGGTATGGCTATGGCCGGGTGTGCCCACCCATAGGGACAGGCCTGTGGGTTGGCGTGCACACCCATGACACACCAGCATGCTGCAAGATGCCATGATGTGGGCGAGTACGCCCATGGTTAGGCGCACCTACACCACTACAAAGTGCAACACACTGTCGTGCCATGGGCAGTCATGCTTGCCCATAGGCAATGCTTATGGGCTAGGGTGCCCGAAAGTGGGCTTGCCCATGCCTGCCCACAAGCACTGCCTTTGGGCTAGCACGCCCGGTCGTGGGTTTGCCCGCCCTGGGAAAAACGAAAAATAGGCCCCCTGGCCTGCCTAGGAGTCGATTCCCAGAATCAACCCCCGGAAGGCCAGGGCTTCGATTCTCAGAATCATCACCCTGGCCTATGAGGGGGACGATTCCCAGAATGGCCCTTGATAAGCCACGGGGGCGATTCTAGGAATCACCCCCTTGGGCGGATTCCCAGAATCACCCCCCTGGGATGATTCCTAGAATCGCCCTTGGCATGCTAGGGGGATGATTCCCAGAATCTCCCCTGGCATGCCAGGGGGCCAATTCCCAGAATCTCCCTCCTGGCCTACGAGGGGCGATTTTGGGAATCAACCCCCTAGCAAGCCAGGGGGACGATTTTGAGAATCGCCTTTGGCAGGCTAGGGGGGCGATTCCTAGAATCTCCTGTGGCCTGTCCATTCTAGTAATCGGCCCTCAAGTAGGCCAGGGGGTCGTTTGCATTTTTCCCAGGGCGGACAGGTCCACGGCAGGGCGCGCCCTCCCATAGGCACTACCTGTGGGCAGGTGCGCAATCGGTGAGCCTTCCCAGGGCGAGGTCCTTCGGGCCCCTGGGCGGGCTCTGTTTGATTCTCGAAATCGGACAGAGCCCGTCTAGGGGCTCGAGGGGCCGCGACCTTGGGCGAGGAGAGCTACACGCAACTCTGCCCGCCCAGGGTCATGACCCCTCGGGACCCTGGGCGAGCTCAATCTGATTCTAAGAATCGGATTGAGCTCACTCAAGGGCCCGAAGACCACCATTTTTTGTTTTTATTTTTTTTAAATTTTGTTTTTATAATAATTATCGTTTATTTTATAATTTTTTTTAGTTTTGTGTTTTTTTTATTGAGTTTTTTGTCATTTTAATTTTGTTTTTATATTATTATTTTATTTTTTTGTAATGTTTTTTCATAATTTTTTTCCATGATTTTTTTTTTTCAAGTTATTTATTGTTTTTTATATTTTTATTTCATTTTTTTTAATTTTTTTAATTAAATATATATATCTATATATATATATATATAATTATATATATAATATATATATATATATATATATATATATTAAATATTTTTTTCTTTAATTGTCCAATGATGCATTTTTTTTTATTTGTTTCTTTCATCATGTTTTCTAAAATATATTTTTATTATTATATATATATATATATATATATAGGTTAGTTTTGTTTTGTTTTTTTTTCATTGTTCTAATTTTTGCTTTTATTTTCAAATTTATGTTTTCATTATTCTTTTGAAGATTTAATGTTTTTTAGTCATGATAAAATATTTTACGCCATTATTTCAAATTGTTGAAAATTTATCCTTAAAAAACCAAGCGTTATTTCAACATCAACACTTTTCGGTTTTAGGGTGTGTTTTGCACAAAAACATTTGGTTTTCACTGCCATTTTTAAAACATGTTGAAAATTTACCCTAGGAAAAAAAAATACATTATTCGTGCATCAACACTTTTCATTTTTGAGTTGATTTTTCACGTTTTTTTTGCTAAATTTCTCATTTTGAGTTTATAGTTCTTGTTTCAAAGTTTACGTTGTTCTAACTAAATTGAAAACTAGGAGCTTAAGGGGATGGGTCAACAATAGGATTAGAAAGAAGCATGGGTTGTAATTCCCAATAGATGCAAACGAATTGACTCCTAGGATAGTAGCATGGATTTCAATAATACAAAGGGTGATTCTTAATTAGGAAATCCATGTAGATAGGAAAAATATCCACTAAACACAACCATATGCATAAATACTATATTAAAGTTGGATGCACAATTTGGAAAAGATACCTTAACGATGGCTCAATATGTGTATACTGGTTGATGCAAGGAGTGCCTAGCTTGCCATTTTGAAGAACTACATTCCTTGGGGTCTTATACTTCCCTTTGCTAGATGCATCATGGATACCTTGAAAGAACCCGCAAACATGAAATTGACTACCCAAAGTGAATGACAAATTAGCTACCTTGAAAGAACCTGCAAACATATCTACGAAGCTAATGAATAAGATAGCTAATTCAAAAGACCTTCATCGTCACATTGAACAATAGTTCTCAACATGATTTTTTTTTTACATAGATATGTCATTAAAAAGATGAAATTTTCATTTAAAATAATAGTACTTAAAATATAAATTGATTAAAACCCGGTCTCTTGCTTTGTTCCTTGATTTGATCTCCAACAATATTTCTCAAATCATAAACCTCGCCATTAAAATAAAGGGTTGCAATAGTATAATATCTTCTATGAATACAAAGTCTATAATTGAAAAATAAAATCCCAATAACCCAGATCTGAGTTTTCTCCCCTCATCTATAGCTAAAAATCCCTTACAATAGTGCTTCAGAATTCCTTAGGTGTAGAGAAAAGGAATCCCTCAATTCCATTCAACAAAATCCCAATTTATAATTACAAAAGAGAATTAAAATGAGAGAACTATTGGAAAATAAATTTGCTCCAAAAAATTGATTAGCCAAAATTTTATTTCCTCTCTTGCTGGAGCAATTCTATTGATCAAAATCTTTTCTTCCTCAACTTCTCTCTTGCCACAACCAATTGAAATTCAGAAATTAAAACATATTTGATGAACAAAATAGAAAACAAAAATCATTCTCAACAAATTGTTAAAAATAAAACAATAAATTAAAATCCAAATAAATTTCAAGATGCGATTGCTTTTGTTGAGTCTGATTTGCTTTTGAGAAATGCTAGAGGAGGAATTAGAAACAACAATTTTCTAAAGCTAATAAAATTTGTCCAAATCAACATAATTATTTTTGTTTCAAATTCGTTGCTTTTCTTTCGACTGGATTTATGGGTCATTAAATGATGAGGTTTTCTAAAATTAACCACCCCAGATTGTCCTCCTTTGTCTTAGCTTTCCAACGAGATATTGTGGTCTTAATTTGGTTGAGTTAATCTTTAGATGTCTCTCCAAAGATGAGGTGCCAAAATAATCCAAATTTTGAAAAATTTCATGCCTGAGCTAAAATTCAGGAATTATAATTAAATGTTTTAATTCTAATTAAATATACAATTAAAAATAATTAATAGCTAAGTAATTACAATTTTTAAAACTAATTATATACATTCTATTTAAAGACATTAAATTAAATTACAAATTAAAAAAATTGAATTAATTACAAAATCCAATATAATTCTCATATGAATTAAATTATTTACAAAATAAAAATATTAATTAGAAATTAATTTAATTAAATTATTAAACATTATATTAATAAAATACATTATTTAACATTATCATAATATTATATTCACACAATTACATAACTAATATGAAATAAATTCTCTATGTGTTAAGAAACCTTTATACAAACTTTAATATACAAATCAATGTTTTATAACCAAGCTCGTCGAAGCTATGAGGGACATCAGACATCGAAGATGAAGTGATATCAGAGGTTTTAAAACGAAGTTACGATGGCCCAAAATCTCGAGGTCCGATGTATGAAGAGTATCAGGAAGCATGAGGTAGAGTCATTGAAACCTTGGGAAGAATGGATATCGGAACATCGGAGGTCAAGTGAAATATCAAAGATCGAAGGAATGGAGCCATTGGATATCGGAAGTATTATGAACAAGCTCTGAGGTTTTAAAAAGGTTCTGAGGTCCGATGAGATAAAGAGGGAGGTGGGACCAGTGACGTTGGGCATCAAAGGTGAGTAATATTGGAAGTTCTGAGAGTAAGCCATATCAGAGGTGAGAGAAAAGAATGTTACGATAAAATATGTCCTGAGGTGCCATGGTAAGGAGTAAGGAATGAGGGTGATGTGTGTAATAAGGTCCATGGGAGTGGGACCTGCCCATAAACTACAACCACTTTGTAAATTCAAGTCCCAACATTAAAAATTACAGCCACTTGATATTAAAGTATTTTGAATCTCAGAATTTTATTAAAATTGAAATTTGAATTAACTTTCGAAATCTGATAACACAATTTTAATTGTTCTACAATTTGGCTGTGGTGATTTTGTAGGACTGTTAGCGAAAAAATGAATTAATTAGTAAAAATTAACTAAAAATCAATATTTACAATTAATCTACAAAAATTAAAATAATATACATTTTGTACATTTTTAGCCTTGGCGGTAAAAATTATCAAACTTCAAAGAAGCATCATTTGCAAACCATGCAACGTAATGAGATGAAACAAAAATCGATGGAAAACTTGCAAAAATTAAAATGAGCTGAAGCAATCAGAAGGGAAATCCAAATAAAATGAAAATATAGCAAAATTGTAAGACACTTAACCAAAAGAAAACATTAAAATACAATTTATCCAAAAATTTATGGAAAGGGTCCCCATTATTTGAAATAAATAAGTCAAAAATTCGGGTGGGGGGGGCAAGGGAGTTGAGCTTTCACTTCAACAATGGCGACACATGGGGAAGAACCAATTATCATTGGTTAAATATGATGAACTTCACTTTACCCAAAGGTTAAAAATAATGGATTCCATGAAACCATCCAACAATAAAACATTTCACATGGTTCCCACATCAATGAATTAAGAAATCTAAGCTTGAAAAGATAAGTACTCAAAACAGACTGAGTTTAGAATCATGAACCCAAGTTTTGGTTAAAAATTGTTTTAAGATTACCTCGTATGAAAAATAGAAGAAGGTACAAATATGAGTGTTTTGATAAATCATATATCCATCAATATGAATAGTCTTTGACATCGTTTCACTACCAGCGAGCCGGAACACTACCCTGGCGAAGTTGTCTTTTATGCCATACAAGCATGGTCCTGTTGCTAGCGAGCGTCCATAGCTCCGACGAGTTTACTTGTATTTCCCATGATTCCTCTTTTAATCACCTTATTGATAAGCGCATGTGTGAACTTAGTTTATGATGTACCTGAGTGAAAGAGGCGGGATAATAATAGAGACTTAAGATAATGGATATAATACTTTCATAATGTTGACTCCAAATTCTTTTCCCACAACTATTAATCATAGGATTTTATATGAAGTGAAGGGATGAGAGGAATCCATTGAGTTAAACTCATATCAGTTCTTTCCTTGAAAAGGTGAACTATATCACTTAAAAAGGTTGTGTGTTCCCCCATGAAAAATATTTAAAGCAAAAGGGCTTTATGGTCCCATAAAGATATACCTTTAACAGTAAATGAAACTCATGAAATTGACATAGTAAAAGATTCCCATGTCTGCCAACCAATGTTGGGTGAGGAAAAGACCTTCCACGAAAATCTTAGCGGAGCCACCAAAATCAAACCAAAACCAATAGAAAAAGGGAAAAATAAATGGAAAGCAAACTTCAAAAATGTGAAATGAAGAAAGGAAAAGTTGAAAGGAAAGCCCAAATTAAAAGACAAACCCTACAAGATTAATTATACAAATGTCTCAACAAAAGAGTAAAAAAACATAAGCATGTGTGTGTTCATTTTATGTTGAGATTTAAATGAATTTTATCTTGTAGAGTTATAAGAAATTAGGCTTCTAAACCGTAAGGGAAATAACAATCATGAGGTGAAATTAAGCCAAATGAGAAGTCTCTGTCTATTGTAAATTTTCTTGTTTCACAACAAAGCCTGCAATGAAAACATCTTAACAATTTTCTGATCAAAACAGTGCTTGAGAAACAAACTAAAGGTTTAGAAACTCCCCTGGTTTAGCTTATTTGATGAGGATTATTACTGCTTCACCAAAATTGAAAGCACACAAAATAAAAGAGACTGAGTGTTAAATCTGAGCTAGAAGGGGTGTGAAACAATTCTTGAGGTCTTGCAAATATAAGATATATATACCAACAAAACTAAAAACAAAAATGAAAACAAAATGTAAGGAAGTGGAAAATGATGACAGTGGGCGCATGGAACTTACCATTGGAAAATTTCGTTTAATTTTACCTGAGAAATATCGTTTTCTCCAACAAAGATAATTTCATGTTTTAATTGGAAATAAAAGCATGAAGTTGTTGTACTCTTTGAAATCTCATTGACCCAAAATCATTATTTATTAAATTTAAGAAAAAAAGCAAGTAGTAAACTAGAAGAAAACAATGTTACGTGTTCAAGGAATCTGAAGTAAATAAAATCCACCAGAAATGAGAATGGTGATGTACTTCTCTATGAATTGTAACGACAATTGTTCTCTTTATATTTCAAATTTCATATTTTAGAAATGTGGTCCATGATTTTCATAAAATGTCAAGAAACAAGACCAATACCCCAACAATGCAACAATGGTTTGTGAAGACAAGGAGAGGACTCGAATCTTCACTTGATACATATGGAGCAATACACCAGAAATAGGAAAAATACAAGAGAATTAAAAAAAAAGTTGTCCATGATATATTATCTCTACCTGTTCAAAAATTCCTTACTAGCTGCGACAATATTATAGTGGCTGCTAAAAAGTGTCTTTGAAAAGAAAATAAAAGGATGCATATTATGGAACAAAGGGTGAAATATGGAAATCCAATAGTAGAATAAAGATCAAAATGTAAGTGAGCCACACGTGATGAATTTTTTAAGAAGGATTTCTAAGAAGAGTAAAAATAGGTTGATGTGCATACACTATGAAGAATGTATATCCCTAAAGTCACAAATTCATACCGAGAAATAAATGCTTGGATGTTGAACTAAAGTATAATTAAAAAATGCATCAAAACTCTCGAATATTATAGAAACATGAAAGTAAACATATATATATAAAATAATCAAATAGGACTCCATGTGAGCATAGTGACAGATCAGACTATTTAACAATAAATGATTTGACCAGAGGCATACGAGGATACTTAACCCGATATTTCAAAGTTTCGAGGTTCCGAGAGAGCCAAAGAAAAAGGTAAGATCTCTGATAAATAAGACTTCTGAAATGAAGACAATTCTCTGATAGACAATTTTCTGAAAAATAAAGCCTTTGCTATTAAAATGTTTTCGATGGAATTCCTTTTCAGAGGTTTAATTGATTTTCACTTTTGATATCAAAAGTCACGATATAAAAATTTCTTGTAAATCTTTCAAATAAAAGTTCCTATAAAAGGAAGGTCAAAATTAATATTGGATAAAAACACAATATCAGAACTCGGATATGGTAATAGTTCAAGATGACTTCTACGACATTCTGAGATCAAGGAATTTGAGAAGATAAATAAAATAGGCCTCATGGATCTCAGAGAGACAAATATCAGAATTTTTTTTCAAATGCTTCCGATATAACATAAACCTAGAAGATCTGAAGATATCATAAAGTGAAAAAACTAAAGATCGGGATTCCAATAATTACCAGATAGAGACCCTTAATCAATTTGGAAGAAAAAATATGACTAAGGTAGATGTAAGATGAATGAGTGCAATGGAAAGGCTCAAATCAACTTGACAAATATAATATTTGGAATGGGAAAAGTTGGATAGGAGCACTATTACCACTAGCTGCAAAAAGCGATTTGTGTGATTTTCCTTTACTTATGACAAAACTGAACAAGAAAGAGTCTAACATTTGATTTCAGTTGCATTAATGATTATTGTCTCATCTCGTGTATTTGTGAAGCAAGGAAATATAAAAAGAAGAAACAATATAAAATACCAAGATTCTAATGAAAAAAATACTTCCCTGTACATGTCAATGGTCTGGAAAGGGCTAACTATTGAAAAGTGTGCAACAAGAAATGCTTGTTGAGAATGCAACAAGATGATGGAGCTTAGTGGAAAGGAGTCGCCTTCACTAAGTAGGCCTGCAGGCAAATTATGGCGCAAGTTCTATTTTTTGATCCCAACAGGGATGATCACAGTATGAGTGATCAAAGTCTATTTTTAGACTGGCTGTCAAAAATAGAAAAGTCAAATATTATTGTCTCATAATAATATTTAGACTATAAACTTTATCTTATTCTCTTGAATCACTTCAGGTTGAGCTACAGATGTGGCACATGCAGCTGTCAGAAGGAAGTACACTTTCTTTGTGGGTCAGTTGAGTTGTTTCATGCATGACTTCAGTTAGAACTCAATCAGTTGAGTTTGGTGGAGTTGATTGTAGAGTTGATGGAGTTGTGTTCAGTTTGAATTGGTTAAACTAGTTGTAATTAGTCTAACTGCAAATAGACTAATGATGAGTTGTTAAACTAATTATTAACTCGTAATGCAACTATAGAATACACCAGTTAACTCAGTTGCATGTCAGTGCATGTTCAATTCAACAGGGATATGTGTTAGAGGATCAGATTGCTATCAGTTGTGACTATAGTTGTGCATGAGGATTTGCACAATCAGAGGGATTGAGTATGCCAATGAATTGGCCAATACCAAGAATTGCAGCCTGTGCTCACGTCCAAAACAGTGTGAGTGATTATTTGCAGGTCAAATACGAGTTTGGTAAACCATTCTTATCAATTCTTGAGCAGGTATTGTGCAGTGGAGGCAGGCAAGCAGCGGGGGAGATTTGGAGATAAAATCTGAGCTGTATTGTGTAACAAGTGGTGCTGGTACTGGATTGCTTGTGATAAGCATTGTACTTTGTAATGTTACATGATTCAATCAATATAATATACAGATAGTTGGGGTTTTTAGTGAGATGCTTTCCCCGGGATACATACTGTGTTGATATGTGTGATTGATGCTTCTATGTGCGCCTGTGAATGTTTCTGCTTCTGTAAATTGATGATCAACGTAGAGGAGCTTATGTATTGTGTATGTATTCTACAATAGTACATGATCATGATAATATCCATTGAATATGTGTTTATTATTCAAAATTTCTACATGGTATCAGAGCTAGATAATTTGTAGAAAAAGTTTCTACATGGTATCGGAGCAAGCTGATTTGTAGAAGAAGTTCTACATGATATCAGTGTTGTATTGATCATCGGATCTATTATTCAGAAAGTGTTTACATTTTATTTCTTCAGGCAGAGTCTGTAATCGGGCCAGGTAGCCTCTGGATTCATCCTTCTTTTGGAAGGTGAGATATTCGGTGAATGCCCATACAGTCGATCTCTGTACAAGAAATACTTTGTTCTCACGAATTCTAGATCAGAAGTGGTTGAGTTTTGAGCTAGTGGAATTCGAATTTAATTCCAAAGCAAGAGATAAAACTCAAAAACATTCAGTGTGAGAATGGAGACAGTATGCCCAAGTATCTCACGAGGTTCACTTAGTGTCGAGATGAGCTGGGAAGTGTGGGGGTGACTTTCGGATGAGGATGGTGAGTCTAGCACTCCTTGACCTTCCTAAGCGTTGGCATAGCTACCAAGACTCGGTGAATGGAAGGGAGAAACTGCCAAGATGGGAGAGACTTTGGTCGGATCTTGTGCAAGAGGAGATTAGACGGAGCACCAGAGACAGTTCTTCATCCATGTAGGATGAGGAGAATTGTGCCTTAGCGAGTAAGGCGAAGAAGGGAAAGAAGAAGGTTTCTCTTTCCGAATCCAGTTCTTCCAGTGGTGGGAAGAAGGTTGACAAATTGAAAGTGTGATGCTTTCACTGTCAAGAGGAGGGTTCACGGGTCAAGAACCTGTATGCTCTTGAGGTTCAAGATGCATGCAAAGCCTTGAGCAGCGAGGCAATTGATGGAGACTTGGTGGTTGAGAGGGAAGGTATGTTACCTTTCAACATACAGAGCGCAGAAGAATCTCCAGACGATTATGGAGGAGCCACGATTGGTGCAAGCAACTTCAGGAGGTTGTGGAGGAGCCACAACAAGGAATCTGAGAGGAGATCGATTAGAGACATCTACTCATCCAGAGACCTCCATTAGGGGGAAAATTCGAGCCAGGTGGGGCTGAGGGATCGCATGCAGCATACCTCCAGGTAGGAGGTGGGGTGATGTGTGGATTGATCGTCCCAAGGAGGAGGGGCAAGATCCTTGAGGTACCCAACCTCTTGGATGAGACCTTGATACGGGAGCCCCGGTGTGTT